>JAEHOF010000269.1:0-21132 GCA_018257905.1 Gillenia trifoliata | reverse complement strand
GCCTCGAGATCCGGTGTCCACGTGGCTATCCGGGTCGGGGTGTGTCAGTTTGGTATCAGAGCCCTAGGTTTATGCAGTATCACTTCTCATCACACTTAGGTGATGTTTTTCACTAATAATTCTTGATTCTCTCCTATCAGCACCATGCCACCTCGTCGCGCACCCGACGCACCTGCCTTTGACTTCACCCAAATGGGGAATACGATCGCTCAAGCCATTCAGGCTGCCTTCCGTCCTGCGAGGAAGAACCCGGTGGAGACTGCGAAGGGTATGGATGTGAAATCATTCTACGGGACCGAGACACCTGAAGTAGCGGAATCTTGGTTCGAACATATGGAGGACGTCTTCAAATCGATGCGGGAGCATGGAGACTTTCCAGACGAGCAGTGGGTCCCGACTGCTATTCTCTTCCTTCGTGATCAAGCCAAAGCCTGGTGGAAGTTCGAGAGGCGACACCTCCCTCAAGACGAGCATGGTTTGTGGGCCGTATTCAAACATCGGTTCGAAACCAAATACCTTTCTCCGGAGTACAAGGCCCGGAAGAGAGATGAATTCATGAATCTGAAGCAAGGGAAGATGACCGTTTCCGAGTACCAGCGGAAGTTCACTGCCCTATCTCAGTACAACCCAGTTGTTGCCGCCAGCCCCTCAGAGATGCTTCACCAGTTCAGAAAGGGAGCCAATAAGAAGCTCCGATCACTTGCTGCTGCTGAACGGTGCGAGACCTACCAGGAGTTCTACGAGGCGCTGTTGCGAGTGGAGGCTTCGGAGAATGCTCCTGATGACACCATTTACGAGGAGGAGGACTCTAACACCCAGAATAAGGGTAAGGGGCAATCTTTCCTTGGTCCTAAGAAGAACCAGACATTCAAACGTGGAGGCTACAGTTCCGGATCATCCAGTGGTGGATCGAACTCCAGCTCCAACCGTGGAGGGAGATTCACTAGTGGATCCCGTTTCCGCCAGCAGGGCACTTCCAGCCAATCTAATGCTCAGTTCTGTCGCCGGTGCAACTCTCGCCACACTGGTGAGTGTAAGCAAGGAAACCAGGGGTGTTACAGCTGTGGGCAACTAGGTCATCGAGCTACCCAGTGTCCGCAGAAGCAGCAGAACCGCCAGATTCAGCCTCAGGCACCTGTTCCACTCCAACAGGTTGGAGGTACAGTTCCTTACCAGCCACCTGCCTATGGAGGAGCCGTTCACTACCAGGGTAATGTTACTCAATATCCTGCAGTCTATCCTCAGTATCCTACCTACCCTACTCCTATTCAGTATCCCGGCGGCGCAGTGCAGTTTCCAGCTGGAGCACCGCAGTACATTGGAGGAGCACCGCAATACCCGCAGTATCAGGAGACCGCTAACCAGTGGATTGGAGGAGGCCAGTACCCAGCCTTAGCAGCGGCACCTGGCGGAGGAGGCCAAGGCAGACAGGGACGCGGTGCACAGGGCAGAGGAAACCAACAACATGGTAACCGCGGTGGAGGTCGTGCTGGAGCTCAGCAGGCACATGGACGAGTCAACGCAATTAATCAGCAGGATGCTCAGAACAACCCCGATCTCATTATGGGTACGTTGAATATACTTGGTCACTTTGCTAGAGTATTAATCGATCCGGGTGCTACCCACTCGGTTATATCACCTTTGTTTGCTCAAACCACTCAACCCCATTGTACTCCTATTGGGTACGAAATGGGAATTGCTATGCCAAGAGGCGAAGTGTGTCGTGTACAATGGGAGTATCGAGGATGTCCCGTTGTAATCGCTAATCAGGTGATGCCTGCCAACTTCATTCCTCTCGATATCGTAGACTTCGATGTGATTCTAGGAATGGACTGGCTACATCAAAATCATGCCGTTGTTGACTGCCGACGGAAGACGGTTACATTCCAGCCACCTGGTATGCCTACTGTCACTTTCACCGGAGAGCACCGGAAGATCAAGCACGGACTGATCTCAGCCATGAAGGCAAAGAAGCTGTTGAGCAAGGGTTGTGAAGGCTTTATCGCACATGTGACTCTAGATCAAGAGAATACTCTTCGTGTTGACGATGTGCCGGTTGTCAACAAATTTTCCGATGTTTTTCCTGACGATCTACCTGGATTACCGCCTGATCGAGACGTGGAGTTCACCATTGATCTACTTCCAGGTACTGATCCTATATCCCTCACCCCTTTTCGTATGGCACTTGCAGAATTGAGGGAACTGAAGCTACAACTCCAAGAACTCATCGATAAGGGATTCATTCGACCCAGCTCTTCACCTTGGGGAGCTCCGGTCCTATTCGTTCGAAAGAAAGATGGCACCTTGAGACTCTGCATCGACTATAGGCAACTCTACCGGGTGACGATTAAAAACCGTTATCCACTGCCTAGAATCGATGATCTCTTCGATCAACTCCGAGGCGCGAGGGTTTTCTCCAAGATTGATCTGAGGTCAGGCTACTATCAGCTGAAGATCAAGAGTGATGATGTGCACAAGACCGCATTCCGAACTCGTTACGGCCACTACGAGTTTCTGGTGATGCCCTTCGGACTGACCAATGCCCCAGCAGCATTTATGGATCTGATGAATCGAGTATTTCGTCCGTATCTCGACAGATTCGTAATTGTCTTCATTGACGACATCTTGGTGTATTCTAAATCGGAGGCCGATCATGCCAAACACTTGCGCATGGTTTTGAGGAGACTAAGGGAGAATCAGCTCTACGCCAAGTTCAGCAAATGTGAATTTTGGCTTAATCAGGTATCTTTCTTGGGGCATATAATCTCTTCTGATGGTATTCTCGTCGATCCCCAGAAGATTTCTGCGGTGGAGAATTGGGAGCGACCGCAGAACGTGACGGAGATTCGAAGTTTTCTTGGCCTGGCAGGTTACTACCGACGTTTCGTGAAGGATTTCTCTTCCATTGCCCTACCTCTCACGAGACTCACCAGGAAAGATGTTAAGTTTGTCTGGGACGACGATTGTGAGCACAGTTTCCAACAGCTCAAACATTGCCTCACTCATGCTCCAGTGTTAGCACTTCCAGATGACAGCGGCAACTATGAGATCTACAGTGATGCCTCACTGAACGGCTTGGGTTGCGTACTGATGCAACATGGACGGGTGATTGCTTATGCCTCCAGACAGCTGAAGCCGCATGAGATGAACTATCCTACCCACGACCTGGAGCTTGCAGCCATCATCTTCGCTTTGAAGATTTGGCGACACTACCTCTACGGCGAGACCTGCCGAATCTTCACCGATCACAAGAGCCTGAAATATCTCTTCTCCCAGCGAGATCTAAACCTCCGACAGCGGCGATGGATGGAACTCTTGAGTGACTACGATTGCACCATCGAATACCATCCCGGTCGTGCAAACGTGGTAGCCGATGCTCTCAGCCGGAAATCTTACGGTCGACTAAACACTCTTTCTGCCTGCCATATTCCTCTCCTGACCGAACTCCGAGGTACTGGTGTCACTTTGAGCTGTGACGATGACGGTGCTTTACTAGCCAGTTTCCAGGTCAGACCAGTGCTCTTGGATCGCATCCGTACTGCTCAGCAAAACGACTCGGATTGTTTAGGACTTATGCATGAGGTCCTAAACGGCGGCAGAGGAGACTTGAGAATCCGAGGTACCGACGGCTTACTTCTGCAGGGTGACCGGATGTACGTGCCTGATGATGAAGACTTGAAGAAGGAGATTCTAGATGAGGCGCATATCTCAGCTTATGCTATGCATCCGGGGAGCACGAAAATGTACCACACCATCCGGCCATTCTACTATTGGCCGGGAATGAAGAGAGAAACCGCGGAGTATGTCAGTCGATGTTTGATCTGTCAGCAGGTCAAAGCAGAAAGGAAGAAGCCCTTCGGACTACACCAGCCACTCCCTACTCCCGAGTGGAAGTGGGAGAACATCACCATGGACTTCGTGTACAAGTTACCTTGTACTCGTGGGGGCTACGACGGTATTTGGGTGATCGTTGACCGACTCACCAAATCTGCACACTTCTTGGCAGTTCGTGAGAACTTCTCCTTGGATCGTCTAGCTCGACTCTTCATCACCGAGATCGTTAAACACCATGGTGTTCCTGTTAGTATCATCTCTGATCGTGACCCGAGGTTCACTTCTAAGTTTTGGCGAGCCTTCCAGAATGCCTTGGGATCACAGCTGCTATTCAGCACTGCTTATCATCCACAGACGGACGGACAGTCGGAGCGAACTATCCAGACTCTCGAGGACATGTTGAGGTCCTCCATCCTGCAGTTCGGCGACAAATGGCAGGAGCACTTGCCTCTGATGGAGTTTGCTTACAATAACAGCTACCACTCGAGCATTGGCATGTCGCCATTCGAGGCGCTGTATGGTAAACCCTGCCGTACTCCTTTGTGCTGGTCAGAAGTTGGTGAGAGAGCTCTTGTTGGCCCTGAGATCGTGGACGAGACGACGAAGAACATCCAGGTGATTAAGGGAAACTTGAAGATTGCACAGGATAGACAGAAGAGCATTGCAGACAGACACTCTACCGATCGCGTTTATGCCGTTGGCGATTGGGTATTTCTTAAACTTTCACCGTGGAAAGGCGTTGTTCGTTTCGGGAAGAAGGGGAAGCTAAGTCCTCGTTTCATCGGACCCTACCAGATCATCGAGCGAGTAGGAGCTGTTGCCTACCGACTCGACCTACCTTCCGAGCTTGCCAGAGTTCATAATGTATTCCATGTATCTATGCTGCGTAGATACGTGTCCGATCCTTCCCATGTCATCCAGACTCAGCCCTTGGAGGTCAACGACGACTTGACGTACGACGAGAAACCAGTCACGATCCTCGACTGGAAGGAGAAAGTTCTAAGGAGCAAAACGGTAACTCTAGTCAAAGTTCTTTGGAGGAACCACTCTGTTGAGGAGGCTACGTGGGAGACGGAAGATAGCATGCGCGAGCAGTACCCGTATCTGTTCTTTAGTAGTTGATTTGTATTTTGTAAATTTCGGGGACGAAATTTCTATTAGGGGGGAAGACTGTTACATCCCGTCCCTACGTTTATTGTATTTTATTCCCCGACAGTGAAATGACCAAAACGCCCTTAGTGGCATAATGTATCATCTGGGATTACGTCCCTTCTATCGAGGTATTTTCAGAAATCTTGGTGTACTTTTAGTATCTACATTAAATTAGGAACCGTTGGACGCCGAACTACACTGAACTCCACTTGTTTGACAAGTACGCATAGGGGTAAAACTGTAATTTTTTTTTCTCGAGCTGCATTTCTGAAACAGTGGGCTTAACCCATGGTTTCTGCAAGCCACGAGGCCTGCACCCACCTCCTGAGTGTAGCCACGTGACAGTAAATTTGGCAGGAGCACTCACTGTTTTTGTTGAACCAGATCTGATCGAATTGGTTTAAAACCAAGAACATCACTGCATTATTTCACATCTCACCTTCACTCTCTCTCTCGCCATTCCCTCACTCTCCCCGAGTTCCTCCTACTCAACCTGCATGCAAATGCAGCAGATCCATCAAAAGCTCTAAGATTTGCTCTAGGCACCCAAATTGCTATCCTCACCACTTTCTCGCTCTTCCCGTGAGCAAGCCTCGACCTCGAATTTTCACCTTCATTTACGAGCGAGTTGCACGCTCTTCAACCTGCACTCAAAACCCACTACAGAGGAAACCTTAAACCGTTGAATTACTCTCTACACACCCAAAAAACTCCGCCATCGAACCTGGGTGACTTTCCTCGACCTGCCTTGGCTCCTGGACACCGTCATCGCTATCCTCACCATCTCTCGGGTTACCGAACCCGTAAAAACCCACGAACGGCGAAGATCCAAGCTCCCCGCCATTTTTCCCTGGCGAGCCTAGTTGGACGATCACACTCCATTCCAGCCTGATTCGGACTTCGAGACCTTCATCTACAGCCTTCTGGGAGTCTTGAAACTCTCGAATTAGGTTCCGTGAGATGTCGAAGTTTTTGGCCGAGAGCGTTGAGTTCGATTTCGGCCGCGGAAACCTGCAACCCCAAACTCCGCCACTTCGTGCCTTTGCCGACCTAAATCTAGGTATTGAACCCTGGTAACCCCAGCTTCAATTTCATGTCAAAATCTAGAATTTTGGTGAAGATTTAAACTCATGGTATTTTTCCGGTAATTTTTCCATTGACGAAACCCAAACCGGCGAGTGACTCACACGACTTCACTGATCTCATTAATCGAGTTCACGCACTGGACGCCATCGATCCCGGTCTGAACCGGTTCGTGACGTCAACCAACCACGGTTCAACCCGTCCAACCTGGTCCAACCCGGTTCAAACTGAATATACTCATGTATATAATGGCTAAAAACCCACCTGCCAGTATATTTCTTTCTAATCTACGGTATCATGAATATTCCGTAACGCTCAAGTAGGGGAATATTCCGTCAGCTAAAAACGAATATACCGTTAAAGTTAACGGCACGCTGCTAACTTTAACGGGCATGCGGATTGTTGGGCAGTGAGGCGCGGTGCGTCCGCCGCCGTGAGCGCGCGCGGCGGTGCGCGTGAGCGCGTGCGTGGCGCGTGTGAGCGCGGGTGGGGCGCCGTCCGGCGCGTGTGGGCGCGTGTGGGCGCGTGACGGCGCGTGACGGGCGCTGCGGGCGTGCCAAGGCAGGACGGGCGCTGGGTAAGCCGGGCTTGTGGCGGCGCGTGAGCCCCGCGGCGCACGGCGGCGGCTGCGGAACACATTTTTCGACCACCAAGTCACGTTTCGAGCAAACAGCTAGCGATTTCAAGTCTTTTTCATTACTTTAATTGAATTAAGACTTGTTAAATGATTAGTTTAGTAAACTCTCATATAGGTGAGACCTATCCGAGGAGCAACGAGCTCAGTATCACTCACGGGGCTACGGTAACTGACCACGCAGACGCTGGAGTGGGCCTAGTAATTACCATTTTTATATTATTATAATATGATTTATGGTGTTTTTGAGATATATATGTGTGTGGCATGCCTACTTTATGAAATTAGACTTATTTTGTGATAAACCCTTACTTGTTGATTATTGATTTATGATAAGGGTTTTATGAGGAAATGGCATGCATACACATGATTTTAATTGTATTACTTATTTCACATTATGCACCTGGCAGTTAGCACTCGCCTGGCCAGGACCAGCTTCACGGATCGTTCACACCCGCACCATTACGCCGACATGGATCCATGATTAGGTGCCAGCCTGTTCTAGATTGCCTTACGCCTGACTTGCGTGACGCACACTTTGTGCCAGCCTTCACGTGCATGTAGTGCCAGAGCGTAGTTATATCAAAACACCCAGCCTCGTCATGTAGCTACTTTCTATATGACTTGTGTGCATATTTCCATGATAAGTGATGTTGATTTTCACTGTGATAAATGATTTTTATACCCGTATCCCGTGGGCGCGGACCGCTACTTATGCTCAAAGACTATTTCATTAGTAAATATTTTGGTAAATCTACGGGTTTACAGTGAGGGGTTATAACTAAAGTTTTGGAAATGTTTTACTTAGAAAATCGATATTGGCCCACTACCCTTGTTTTTCGTTCTCCGTGACTTAGACTTTAGTTGGCTTACTTATCTGGTGGTGGTACCGGTAGCCTCCGATTTTCTTTCTCTGCAGTGTATGTTAAATTCCTTTTGTTGTGTTATATCCATCCTACGGATGGGAATAATTTCCTCTACTGCACCTAGTTTCCGACACTATGCAATATTGGGTTCTACCCACATTACACTCGTATTTTGTTAAACTCTCGATTTAATTTTTATCTATCATTTCTAATTTCTTATTTTAATCTTCCTATGACTTCGTCACCCTACGGAGTGGTCGGTCAGCACGCGCCTCGAGATCCGGTGTCCACGTGGCTATCCGGGTCGGGGTGTGTCAGTTTGGTATCAGAGCCCTAGGTTTATGCAGTATCACTTCTCATCACACTTAGGTGATGTTTTTCACTAATAATTCTTGATTCTCTCCTATCAGCACCATGCCACCTCGTCGCGCACCCGACGCACCTGCCTTTGACTTCACCCAAATGGGGAATACGATCGCTCAAGCCATTCAGGCTGCCTTCCGTCCTGCGAGGAAGAACCCGGTGGAGACTGCGAAGGGTATGGATGTGAAATCATTCTACGGGACCGAGACACCTGAAGTAGCGGAATCTTGGTTCGAACATATGGAGGACGTCTTCAAATCGATGCGGGAGCATGGAGACTTTCCAGACGAGCAGTGGGTCCCGACTGCTATTCTCTTCCTTCGTGATCAAGCCAAAGCCTGGTGGAAGTTCGAGAGGCGACACCTCCCTCAAGACGAGCATGGTTTGTGGGCCGTATTCAAACATCGGTTCGAAACCAAATACCTTTCTCCGGAGTACAAGGCCCGGAAGAGAGATGAATTCATGAATCTGAAGCAAGGGAAGATGACCGTTTCCGAGTACCAGCGGAAGTTCACTGCCCTATCTCAGTACAACCCAGTTGTTGCCGCCAGCCCCTCAGAGATGCTTCACCAGTTCAGAAAGGGAGCCAATAAGAAGCTCCGATCACTTGCTGCTGCTGAACGGTGCGAGACCTACCAGGAGTTCTACGAGGCGCTGTTGCGAGTGGAGGCTTCGGAGAATGCTCCTGATGACACCATTTACGAGGAGGAGGACTCTAACACCCAGAATAAGGGTAAGGGGCAATCTTTCCTTGGTCCTAAGAAGAACCAGACATTCAAACGTGGAGGCTACAGTTCCGGATCATCCAGTGGTGGATCGAACTCCAGCTCCAACCGTGGAGGGAGATTCACTAGTGGATCCCGTTTCCGCCAGCAGGGCACTTCCAGCCAATCTAATGCTCAGTTCTGTCGCCGGTGCAACTCTCGCCACACTGGTGAGTGTAAGCAAGGAAACCAGGGGTGTTACAGCTGTGGGCAACTAGGTCATCGAGCTACCCAGTGTCCGCAGAAGCAGCAGAACCGCCAGATTCAGCCTCAGGCACCTGTTCCACTCCAACAGGTTGGAGGTACAGTTCCTTACCAGCCACCTGCCTATGGAGGAGCCGTTCACTACCAGGGTAATGTTACTCAATATCCTGCAGTCTATCCTCAGTATCCTACCTACCCTACTCCTATTCAGTATCCCGGCGGCGCAGTGCAGTTTCCAGCTGGAGCACCGCAGTACATTGGAGGAGCACCGCAATACCCGCAGTATCAGGAGACCGCTAACCAGTGGATTGGAGGAGGCCAGTACCCAGCCTTAGCAGCGGCACCTGGCGGAGGAGGCCAAGGCAGACAGGGACGCGGTGCACAGGGCAGAGGAAACCAACAACATGGTAACCGCGGTGGAGGTCGTGCTGGAGCTCAGCAGGCACATGGACGAGTCAACGCAATTAATCAGCAGGATGCTCAGAACAACCCCGATCTCATTATGGGTACGTTGAATATACTTGGTCACTTTGCTAGAGTATTAATCGATCCGGGTGCTACCCACTCGGTTATATCACCTTTGTTTGCTCAAACCACTCAACCCCATTGTACTCCTATTGGGTACGAAATGGGAATTGCTATGCCAAGAGGCGAAGTGTGTCGTGTACAATGGGAGTATCGAGGATGTCCCGTTGTAATCGCTAATCAGGTGATGCCTGCCAACTTCATTCCTCTCGATATCGTAGACTTCGATGTGATTCTAGGAATGGACTGGCTACATCAAAATCATGCCGTTGTTGACTGCCGACGGAAGACGGTTACATTCCAGCCACCTGGTATGCCTACTGTCACTTTCACCGGAGAGCACCGGAAGATCAAGCACGGACTGATCTCAGCCATGAAGGCAAAGAAGCTGTTGAGCAAGGGTTGTGAAGGCTTTATCGCACATGTGACTCTAGATCAAGAGAATACTCTTCGTGTTGACGATGTGCCGGTTGTCAACAAATTTTCCGATGTTTTTCCTGACGATCTACCTGGATTACCGCCTGATCGAGACGTGGAGTTCACCATTGATCTACTTCCAGGTACTGATCCTATATCCCTCACCCCTTTTCGTATGGCACTTGCAGAATTGAGGGAACTGAAGCTACAACTCCAAGAACTCATCGATAAGGGATTCATTCGACCCAGCTCTTCACCTTGGGGAGCTCCGGTCCTATTCGTTCGAAAGAAAGATGGCACCTTGAGACTCTGCATCGACTATAGGCAACTCTACCGGGTGACGATTAAAAACCGTTATCCACTGCCTAGAATCGATGATCTCTTCGATCAACTCCGAGGCGCGAGGGTTTTCTCCAAGATTGATCTGAGGTCAGGCTACTATCAGCTGAAGATCAAGAGTGATGATGTGCACAAGACCGCATTCCGAACTCGTTACGGCCACTACGAGTTTCTGGTGATGCCCTTCGGACTGACCAATGCCCCAGCAGCATTTATGGATCTGATGAATCGAGTATTTCGTCCGTATCTCGACAGATTCGTAATTGTCTTCATTGACGACATCTTGGTGTATTCTAAATCGGAGGCCGATCATGCCAAACACTTGCGCATGGTTTTGAGGAGACTAAGGGAGAATCAGCTCTACGCCAAGTTCAGCAAATGTGAATTTTGGCTTAATCAGGTATCTTTCTTGGGGCATATAATCTCTTCTGATGGTATTCTCGTCGATCCCCAGAAGATTTCTGCGGTGGAGAATTGGGAGCGACCGCAGAACGTGACGGAGATTCGAAGTTTTCTTGGCCTGGCAGGTTACTACCGACGTTTCGTGAAGGATTTCTCTTCCATTGCCCTACCTCTCACGAGACTCACCAGGAAAGATGTTAAGTTTGTCTGGGACGACGATTGTGAGCACAGTTTCCAACAGCTCAAACATTGCCTCACTCATGCTCCAGTGTTAGCACTTCCAGATGACAGCGGCAACTATGAGATCTACAGTGATGCCTCACTGAACGGCTTGGGTTGCGTACTGATGCAACATGGACGGGTGATTGCTTATGCCTCCAGACAGCTGAAGCCGCATGAGATGAACTATCCTACCCACGACCTGGAGCTTGCAGCCATCATCTTCGCTTTGAAGATTTGGCGACACTACCTCTACGGCGAGACCTGCCGAATCTTCACCGATCACAAGAGCCTGAAATATCTCTTCTCCCAGCGAGATCTAAACCTCCGACAGCGGCGATGGATGGAACTCTTGAGTGACTACGATTGCACCATCGAATACCATCCCGGTCGTGCAAACGTGGTAGCCGATGCTCTCAGCCGGAAATCTTACGGTCGACTAAACACTCTTTCTGCCTGCCATATTCCTCTCCTGACCGAACTCCGAGGTACTGGTGTCACTTTGAGCTGTGACGATGACGGTGCTTTACTAGCCAGTTTCCAGGTCAGACCAGTGCTCTTGGATCGCATCCGTACTGCTCAGCAAAACGACTCGGATTGTTTAGGACTTATGCATGAGGTCCTAAACGGCGGCAGAGGAGACTTGAGAATCCGAGGTACCGACGGCTTACTTCTGCAGGGTGACCGGATGTACGTGCCTGATGATGAAGACTTGAAGAAGGAGATTCTAGATGAGGCGCATATCTCAGCTTATGCTATGCATCCGGGGAGCACGAAAATGTACCACACCATCCGGCCATTCTACTATTGGCCGGGAATGAAGAGAGAAACCGCGGAGTATGTCAGTCGATGTTTGATCTGTCAGCAGGTCAAAGCAGAAAGGAAGAAGCCCTTCGGACTACACCAGCCACTCCCTACTCCCGAGTGGAAGTGGGAGAACATCACCATGGACTTCGTGTACAAGTTACCTTGTACTCGTGGGGGCTACGACGGTATTTGGGTGATCGTTGACCGACTCACCAAATCTGCACACTTCTTGGCAGTTCGTGAGAACTTCTCCTTGGATCGTCTAGCTCGACTCTTCATCACCGAGATCGTTAAACACCATGGTGTTCCTGTTAGTATCATCTCTGATCGTGACCCGAGGTTCACTTCTAAGTTTTGGCGAGCCTTCCAGAATGCCTTGGGATCACAGCTGCTATTCAGCACTGCTTATCATCCACAGACGGACGGACAGTCGGAGCGAACTATCCAGACTCTCGAGGACATGTTGAGGTCCTCCATCCTGCAGTTCGGCGACAAATGGCAGGAGCACTTGCCTCTGATGGAGTTTGCTTACAATAACAGCTACCACTCGAGCATTGGCATGTCGCCATTCGAGGCGCTGTATGGTAAACCCTGCCGTACTCCTTTGTGCTGGTCAGAAGTTGGTGAGAGAGCTCTTGTTGGCCCTGAGATCGTGGACGAGACGACGAAGAACATCCAGGTGATTAAGGGAAACTTGAAGATTGCACAGGATAGACAGAAGAGCATTGCAGACAGACACTCTACCGATCGCGTTTATGCCGTTGGCGATTGGGTATTTCTTAAACTTTCACCGTGGAAAGGCGTTGTTCGTTTCGGGAAGAAGGGGAAGCTAAGTCCTCGTTTCATCGGACCCTACCAGATCATCGAGCGAGTAGGAGCTGTTGCCTACCGACTCGACCTACCTTCCGAGCTTGCCAGAGTTCATAATGTATTCCATGTATCTATGCTGCGTAGATACGTGTCCGATCCTTCCCATGTCATCCAGACTCAGCCCTTGGAGGTCAACGACGACTTGACGTACGACGAGAAACCAGTCACGATCCTCGACTGGAAGGAGAAAGTTCTAAGGAGCAAAACGGTAACTCTAGTCAAAGTTCTTTGGAGGAACCACTCTGTTGAGGAGGCTACGTGGGAGACGGAAGATAGCATGCGCGAGCAGTACCCGTATCTGTTCTTTAGTAGTTGATTTGTATTTTGTAAATTTCGGGGACGAAATTTCTATTAGGGGGGAAGACTGTTACATCCCGTCCCTACGTTTATTGTATTTTATTCCCCGACAGTGAAAATGACCAAAAATGCCCTTAGTGGCATAATGTATCATTCGATTACGTCCCTTCTATCGAGGCATTTTCAGAAATCTTGGTACTTTAGTATCTACATTAAATTACGAACCCGTTGACGCGAAACGACACTCGAATCGGACTTGTTTTGGACAAGTTACGAACAAGGGCAAAATGGTAATTTTTCTTGAGCAGTATTTGAAAACAGTGGGCTTACCCATGGTTTCTGCAAGCCACGAGGCCTGCCACCCACCTCCTGAGATAGCCAATGCATGTCAAATTTGCAGTGAGCACCCACTGTTTCTGTTGAACTGGTATTCTGGACTGGTTTTTGGCTTTAAATTCAGGCACTCACTGTGCATTGCTGCACTACATTCAATCACTCCTGCCACTCTGCCATTCTCACTCTCCTGAGCCTCACTCTACTCACCACACAGTCTGCACCTACATGCAAACCACCCAAATCAGAAAATTTCCTCAAGTCACCACTGCCTTCCCCAGAAAGCAAACCCTCAACTTTCCTCGACCTGTGGTGACTCCAGGACATCATCAACATCATCCTCATCACATTTGGTTCATTCTAAAACTCAGGAATCACGAATTCCAGAGAAGCTCGAATCGGCCATTTTCTCCGGCGAATCTCCAGTGGCCAACCACGGCCACCCAGACCTCAGATCGGCCTCATTTCGTCACCATCGACCTCCTTGGACCTCGGGAACTTCAAACCAGGTCCTGCATGTGAAGATCGAATCGAGGTTCGTCGAGTTCAAGCATTGGCCGAGAACTTCCAAGCCATTTCTGGCCGTCTCCGGCCATAATTTGGCCCCATCCTAGGTAAAAATGAATTCCTTGTAACACCAGCTTCAAATTGGTATAAATTTCGTGAAATTTGGTATCGATTTGACGAAGTTACAAAATTTCCAGATTTCCGGCGAAAATTTCCAGATTCCGGCGCCGGCGAGCGGCGGACGGCGGCGGCGTCCGGCGGCCGGAGTTGCAGCGGCGTGACGTCAGCGAACCGACTCGTGACGTCAGCGAGCCCCGGTCCAACCCGGTCCAACTCGGTTCAACCCGGTCCGAACCGGGGAATATTCCAGAAGGTATATTCCGTCAAAAACCTAACGGCGTCAGGCATATTCTCTAACGGCGACGGAATATTCCGTAACGCCGTTAGGGAATATTCCGTCAGCCAAAACGAATATACCGTTAAAGTTAACGGCGCGCCGTTAACTTTAACGGCGCGTGACTGTTGGGCGCGTGAGGCGCGTGTCCGCGCGTGAGCGCGCGTGCGTGCGCGTGTGAGCGCGTGCGTGCGCGTGTGAGCGCGTGGGGGCGCGTCCGAGCGCGTGTGGGCGCGTGTGGGCGTGTGACGGCGCGTGGGCGCGCGTGACGGCGCGTGCTGCCTTGTGGCGGCGCGTGGCGGCGCGTGGAGTCCCGCGGCGGCGCACGGCGGCGCGTGAACCCATTTTCCGACCAATTCTTGTTCCGTTTCGAGCAAACAAAGGCGATTTCAAGTCTTTTTCATTACTTTAATTGAATTAAGACTTGTTAAATGATTAGTTTAGTAAACTCTCATATAGGTGAGACCTATCCGGAGGAGCAACGAGCTCAGGCACACTACGGGGGCTACGATCCGACTACGTATCAGTGAGTGGGCCTAGTACTTACCATTTTTATATTATTATAATATGATTTATGGTGTTTTGAAACATATATATGTGTATGGCATGCCTATTTTATGAAATTAGATTAATTTGTGATAAATCCTTATTTATTGATTATTGATTTATGATTTGGGTTTTATGATGAAACTTGGCATGCATACACATGATTTTAATTGTATTACTTAGTTCACATTATGCACGGTGTTAGCACTGTCCGGGCCAGGACCAGCTTCACGTGACCGTTCACACCCGCACCATTACGCTCGACATGGATCCATGATTAGGTGCCAGCCTGTTCTAGATTGCCTTTGGCGTCTAGACTTGTTGTGACGCACACCTTGTGCCAGCCTTCACGTGTATGTAGTGCTAGAGCGTAGTTATATTAAACACCCAGCCTGTCATGTAGCTACTTTCTATATGACTTGTTGCATATTTCCATGTGATAAGTAATGTTGATTTTCACTGTGATAAATGATTTATACCCGTATCCTTGTGGGCGTTGGCCCGTTACTTATGCTCAGTACTATTTCATTAGCAATTATTTTGGTAAATCTACGGGTTTTACAGTGAGGGGTTATAACTAAAGTTTTGGAAACGTTTTACTTAGAAAATCGATATTGGCCCACTCACCTTTGTTTTTCGCCCCTCCAGGACTTAGACTTTAGTTGGCGACGACTCGGTGGTGGCAGCTGCTGGTAGCCTGATTTTCTTTCTACAGTGTATGTTAATTTCCTTTGTTGTGTGTTTTATCCATCCTCCTGGATGTGAATAATTTCCTTTACTGCACCTAGCTCTGACACTATGTAATAATGGGTCCTACCCACATTACACTTCCGTATTTTCGTTAAACTCTGATTTAATTTTATCTATTATTTCTAATTTCTTATTTAATCTTCCTATGACTTCGTCACTCCTACGGAGTGGTCGGTCAGCACGCCTCGAGATCCGGTGTCCACGTGGCTATCCGGGTCGGGGTGTGTCATGTCGATTTGATATCGAGCCACAAGGTTTATGCGGTGTCACTTCTCATCACACTTGGGTGATGTTTTCACTAATAATTCTTGATTCTCTCCCTATCGGCACCATGCCACCTCGTCAGCGCTAGACGCGCTGCCCTTTGACTTGGCCACGAATGGGGAATACGATGCTCAAGCCATTCGAGGCTGCATAGTCTGCGAGAAGAACCGTGGAGGCTGCGAAGAGGTATGGATGTGAAATCATTACCTGCGGAGGCCCGAGACACGAGTAGCGAGTCTTGGTTGAACATATGGAGGGCGTGCTTGAGTCGATGCGGGGCATGGGGCTTTCCGGGGCGAGCGGTGGGTCATTGCCATTCTGCTCCATCGTGATCAGCCAAAAAACACAAGGCTGGAGTTGAAGGCCTCTCAAGGCGGCATGAGACGTGAAGCGATGATTCAACATGATTCTAATAATACACTCTGGAATTAAGCCACGAAAGAAGAGTGAAATTCATGAGAAATAGCAAGAAGAAATGAATTCAGTCTGCAGTGAGTTCAGCGCCTCGGTACAGCTTGATTGTTGCATGACCCGCCAGAGATGCTTCACGATTCGAGAAGAGGCCAATAAGAAGCTCCCGTCACTAGCTGGCTGGCTGACGGTGCGAGACTACCAGGAGTTACTGCAGATTGCTGGTGAGCTAGGAGATATACGATGACCTGCATTTACGAGGGAGGAGAATCTAACACCCGGAATAAGGGTAAAGGCAATGCTTCCTTGGTCTAAGAAGAACCAGGACATTCAAGCGTGGAAGTACACGGTTAGGATCATCCGATGTGGTGGATCGAACTCCGGCTACGGCCGTGGAGAGATTGACTAGTGGATCCGTTCCGCCAGCGAGGGCAACAGTAATCTAATGCTCGATTACATCGCCAGGTGCAACTCTCGCCACTGCTTGGTGAGTGTAAGCAGAAGCAGTGTTACGGTTGTGGGCAACTAGGTCGTGAGCTGCCCGGTGTCAGCGAGCGGCGAAACGCGGTTGACCTCGAGGCACACATTGCTCGACGGGTTGGAGAGTACGATTCTTACCCGACCCACTTTGCCTATGGAGGAGCGTTCCGCTACCCGAGGGTAATGTTGCCGATATCCTGCGATTACATCCTCGATATCCTACCTACCTACTCTGTCCCCGGTATCCGGCGAGCGCGATGCGGTTTCAGTATTTGAACGCAAGCGATACATTGGAGAACACTTGACCGCCCGATATCGACCGTAGCTCGATGTAGTTGGAGGCGATGCCGATATAGCGGCGGCACTGGAGAGGCGAAAGCGAGCAGACGCGATTGCACGAGCGAGAGAAACCAACAACATAGTAGCGGTGGAGGTCGTCTTTGGGCCTCAGCCGAGGCACATGGGCTGAGTCAGCCTTGATTAATCGCGAGGATGCTTTCGGAAGCAACCCATAGATCTCATTATGGGTACGTTGAATATATGGTCAACTTTGCTAGAGTATTAATCGTCAGTGCTACCAGCTCGGTTATATCACCGCTGTTTGCTCGAGCCCGCGGCCAGCGTTGTACTCACCGTGGGTGCGAAATGGGAATTGCTATGCCCGAGGCGAGAAGTGTGTAGAGTGTGCAGTGGGAGTATCGAGGATGTCCGTTGTAATCGCTGTCAGTGATGCACCGCGCCAAACCATTCCTCGATATCGTAGACTTCGATGTGATTACAGGAATGGACTGGCTACGTCAAAATCATGCGGGTGTTGCCAGACGGAAAGCGGTTACATTCGGCCACCGGGTAACCTCTTTGTCGCTTTCACCCGGGAGGCCGGAAGATCAACACGGGCCAATCTCGGCCATGAAGAAGGCAAAGAAGGCACATTGTTGAGCAAGGGTTGTGAAGGCTTTGCTCGCACATGTGACTGCAGATCAAAGTACTCTTCGTGTTGACGATAATGTAGGTTGTCGACAAATTTTCCGATGTTTTCACGGCGATACACGGATTCTGCACGATCGAGGCGTGGAGTTCACTTAGGTTGATCTACTTCAGTGCGATCTATATCCTCACCCCTTTTCGTATGGCACTTGCGGGGTGAGGGAGGCGGGGCTGCAGCTCAGAACTCATCGATAAGGGGATTCATTAGGCTTGACTCTTCACCTTGGGGAGCTCTCAGGTCTGTTCGTTCGAAAGAAAGATGGCACCTTGAGACTCTGCTGTCGACTATAGGCAACTCTTGCGTTGACGATTAAAGCGAATTATCCACGCACAAGATCGGTGATCTCTTGATCAACTCAGTCTAGCGAGGGTTTCTCCCGAATTGATCCCCAGGTGTTCTTATCGGTGAAGATCCAAGAGTGATGATATTACGCAATTGGCATTAGAACTCGTTACGACCACTCACGAGTTTACGGTGATGCCGCCGAGGATGACCAATGCTGACGGCATTTATGGATCGATGAATCAGTATTTAAGTCAGTATCTCTCGTGATTCGTAATTGTCTTCGTGTGACATCTTGGTGTATTAAATCGGAAGCCGTCATGCGAACACTTGCGCGTAGTTTGAGAGACTAAGGGGAGAATCGGCTCTACGCCCGAGTTCGACAAGTAATTTTGGCTTAATCGGGTATCTTTCTTGGGGCATATAATCTCTTCGATGGTATTAAGTGATCCCGGAGAAGATTTGCGGTGGAGAATTGGGAGCGGCAAGCGAGACGTGACGAGGAAGATTGAAGTTTTCTTAACTTTGTGATTCACTACGAAGCGTTTCGTGAAGAGATTTCTCTTGTTACTTACCTCTCCACGAGACTCACCGGGAAAGATGTTAAGTTTATGCAGGACGACGATTGTGAGCACGATTTCCAAACGGCTGAAACATTGCCTCACTCGTGCTCGGTGTTGGCAACCCCAGGATAGCGGCCCAGCGGCTATGGGATGCGGTGCCTGTTTGAGCGGCAGGTTGCGTCGCGATGCAGCATGGACGGGTGATTGCTTATGCCTCTGAACGGTGGCGGCCGCGTAGAGATGAACTATCACCGCGACGGAGCTGCAGCCATCGTCTTAGCTTTGAAGATTGGCGACCTGCGGCGAGACTGCTTAGAATCTTCCATAGATCACAGGCACCGAAATATCTCTTCTCACGGCCCGAGATCTAAACCTCCGGCGGCGCGATGGATGGAACTCTTGAGTGACTACGATTAGCCATCCCGAATACCATCCGGTCGTGCAAGCGTGGTAGCCGTGCTCTCAGTAGGAATGCTACGATTAGTAAGCTCTTCTTTGCACTTTTTGCCATATTCCTCTCTGCGAGACCCAGGAACTCAGAATCTTGGTGTCTTTGGTGTGTGATGACGGTGCTTTACTAGCGGTTTCCGGGTCGGACCAGGTGCTCTTGGATCGCGCTCCCCGTCTTGCTTTCAGCCAGCGACTCGGATTGTTTTAGGACTTGCTCGTAGTCTGCTTGGCGCGGAAGGAGACTTGAGGAATCCAGTGCAGAAGCGACTTACTTGAGGGTAATGGGATGTACGTGCACGATGATGAGACTTGAAGAGGAGATTCTGGAGATGAGGGGCGCATATCTCGGCTTATCTTGTAAATCAGGGAGCACGAAAATGTACCACGCCCTTAATGAATTCTACTTATTGGCGGGAATGAAGAAACAGCGAGGTATGTCGATGCGATGTTTGATCTGTCGGCGAGTCCAAAGCGAGAAAGGAAGAAGCCCTTGGGACTACACCGGCCAGCTCCTACTCCCAGAGTGGAAGTGGGGAGAACTTTTGTCACCACCATGGACTTCGGTGTCTGATTACCTTGTACTAGAGTAGGAAATTCTGACAGGTATTTGGGTGATCGATTGTGGAAGCTCACCAATCTGCACACTTGGCGATTCGTGAGAACTTCTCCTTGAATCGTCTAGCTCGACTCTTCCATCACGCGAGATCGTTAAACACCATGGTGTTCTGTTAGTATCATCTCACGATCGTGACGGGGTTCACTTAGTTTTAGCCGAGCCTTGAGAATGCCTTGGGATCACGAGCTCTTGGCCAGCCGCTTATCATCACGAGACGGACGGACGATCGGGCGAACTATCCGAGACTCTCGAGACATGTTGAGTCCTGCATCACTGCGATTCGACAAATGGCGGAGCACTTGCCTACGATGGGTTTTGCTTACAATAACAGTGCCCATTTCGAGCATTGGCATGTCGCCATTCGAGGCGGTATAGTAAACCTGCCGTACTCCTTTGTCTTTAATTGAAGTTGGTAGAGAAATAACGGTAGCCACGAGATCGTGGGCGGAGCGGCGAAGAACATCAGGTGATTAAGGGAAACTTGAAGGGTGCAGGGATAGAGCCAGGAAGGCATTGCAGGTGGTTAACTGCCAGGTCGCGTTTATCTGCAGTTGGTGGGTATTTCTTAAACTTTCCGCGGAAGTGGAAGGCGTTGTTCGTTCGGGAAGAAGGGAAGCTAAGTCCTCGTTTCATCGGACCCTACCCGGATCATCGGTAGGGTATTGCCTGCAGGCTCGACTTTACCTTAGAGAGCTTGCCGAGTTCGTAATGTATTCCATGTCTATCTTTGCGTAGATACGTGTCCGATCTTCCCATTATAAATCCGGACTCGGCCCTTGGAGGAGTCCATGACGACTTGACGTACGACGAGCTTGATCCACGATCCTCATTTGGAAGGAGAAAGTTAGAACCGCTGGTAACTAGTCAAGAGTTCTTTGGAGGAACCCAGCTACTGTTGAGGAGGCTACGTGGGAGACGGAAGATAACATCTTGTGGCTTGATACAAATGTCTGTTCTTCAGTGGATTGATTATTGTTTTATATAAATTTCAGAAATTTTAATAGAAGATGTGTTACATCCCGTCCCTACGTTTATTGTATTTTATTCCCCGACAGTGTAAAATGACCAAAATGCCCTTAGTGGCATAATGTATCATTCGGATTACGTCCCTTCTATCGAGGCATTTTCAGAAATCTTGGTGTACTTTTAGTATTTACATTAAATTACGAATCCGTTGACGCGAACGACACTCGAATCAGACTTGTTTTGGACAAATTACGAATAGGGGCAAAACGGTAATTTTTCTTGAGCAGTATTTGAAAACAGTGGGCTTAGCCCATGGTTTCTGCAAGGCACGAGGCCTGCAATTGTTTCAGACTGAATCACTCAGTTCTTTTCTCTGCATGCATTTGGCATGCATTGGACAATTTCAAACTGAGATTTGCTTTCTTGACTGACTTGAGGTTATAAAACTGTGCACTCTGTGTGCAGTATTTCACATCTCACCTTCACTCTCTGCCATTCCCTCACTCTCCCGAGCCTCACCTACTCACCCACACAGTTTGCAACCTGCATGCAAGACACCCAAATCCCAGAAATTTGTTTAAGCCACCCAGCCTTCAATCTGCTCCATCACTGACCTCCCTGCAACCAGCTTTGAACTGGTGGGAGTCATCACCTTCAAACTCGACTGGGCTCGACCTCGTCGATCCAAAAATTTCAGAAACTCAAACCCTCGAAATCACTCTATACACCCAAACCACCTCTGCCATTAAACCCGTGGTTTTTCCTCGACCTGTGGTGACTCCAGGACATCATCAACATCATCCTCA
>JAEHOF010000326.1:0-15818 GCA_018257905.1 Gillenia trifoliata | reverse complement strand
TTATTTGGCCTCTAGAGAATGATGCCTCACAATGATATGATGTTGGCACCATTGCACTTAGTTAAGTCATTCCCACCATGCAAGTTCGGGTAGGGGTTCAAGAACAACCTCACAATGATATGATGTTGATCATTCTTGTTGCCTACCTTCACAACATCATGTATGCATATAGACTCCTCCTGAGTGTAAGCATGCACTTTGTACTCCCCCATGATAGGGTGAAGTCGGTGTACAAGTCACAAACGCTTGGAGCCTACCATGGTGGAAGGCCACGAAAGAGTGTTCAAAGCACTCTCACGCTTATCAACTTAATAATGGTTTGGTTGAGGGTTTTTAGGTCTCATCACATTTAAATAATCATTTTAATCTTATTAAAACAATTTGGTCCTATTACAACTATTGGTCCATTTGATTGATTTAGTAGTATATAATACTCCCGCTTAGCTTGTAAAACGGTTTTTAAAGCAAGAATATATGGTACTACTAACATAAGATTTGCATTCATTGATGGACTATATAGTTGCCTTAGGGCCTTAGGATGACTATGAACCTTTGATTTGATCCAACACGAGCCTAGTGTTGGATCTCGGTCTAGGGATGGTGATTGATTTTAGTTATGCGTTTAATCACATTAAGGTGTGTTGTCTTATTCGGCGTTGGACCCCAACTACTCCAATTTCATGCATATCAAATAAAACAAGAAAGGAGTACTTTAAAGTAAAGAAGAGCTTATGCTCTTTTACAACATTTGATCATATCAAATTACAACCAAAATCTAATCTACACATTCCCATGGTTCAAACAAATTTGAGACGGCCTTTCACATAGCTCAATTATCGTAGGCTTAGGTTCATAATCACCCTTTCTTTAATTAATTAACGCTTTAACTAATCAAAGATGAATGCAACATTTTTCAATTGGTTTTTGTATCCATAGAATTGATTTAAATGGAGCTAAATGAAATGAAAATCCAATTCTCATTTAAAGAGACAAAACCATTTTTGTTCTCAACTAATTTGGGCCAAAATGCAATAACCTCAACTATTGGGCCATATTGCAAAAACATAAACTTTTGGGGTCACTTTGTAAAAACACATAAGTCCATTACTTTATGTTATTACAACTAGAACCCAAAAATTTCAACAAATACAAAAACTTCATTAAAGGAACAAAACAATTTGTCCTTTAGTGATTTTGGGCCTTTTCGTAAAAACGTAAACTTTCGGGTCAAAGTGCAAATACACAAAAGTATCAAAACTTTATGTAATTGCATAAAAGCCCCAAAAGTACTCCCACTAGTGGAGTGGCCGGTTTTGGAAAGGAAAAAGAAGTGGAAATTGCTAGTGGAAGACAAGGTATGGTTTGAATAGTGAATGGTAAGGTTTGTAAGTTTGATTGGTATGGGTTGTAAGGTGATTGGAATGGGTTGAAAATTTTTCAATCACAAAACATAAATCATCCATCACCAATCAAAAAACAAACCAAAACTTTTTGAAAAACAACAAACATTTTGAATCAAACCACCAAACTTTTTGTTTTTGCCAAGAACATTTCAAGAACAATGAAGAACATCCATGAAAACCCATAAGAGCTCCATGAACATTTTTCACCCAAAAACACTCCCAAAAAATGTCAAACATAAGGGAAATAACATATTACCATAATGGGGCACTTAGGGGTTCCTAATGTCACTTTAAAACACTTTTAACATGACAAACATGAACCCAAAAATCCAACCTTTGGATTTGGCCGAATTTCCCCAAAAACATGGCACCAAATTTTAGCTCCAAAATTCATGCTCATATGAACTACATCTACAACATTTGAGATGGAAAATTTTCCAGCAAAATTTACATTCAAAGAAGCAAGAATAAAACTTGTAACAATTACAACATTCAAATCACAAACTATGAAATCACAAAACCCAAAAGGATTCACCAATCTACTAGACCTTGGCTCTGATACCACTTGAAGGGAAATTTTCGGAAAACCAAGTTCATTTGAACAACATCATTAGCATGCAATTAACAATGAATTGGCGGAATCATGCTTGTATGCATTCAAATTCAAAACTTTACCCAAGAACTTTAAAGCCTAGTAGATATGGTGAACCATTACTAAACTCAAGAACAATTTGAGTAGAGAAATCATATACCTTTGTAGATTCCTCTTTGCATAAGCAAAGGCTAATCACCCATGGAGAGGGCCTTCATTCCTTGCTTGGATGAGGATGGTAGAATAGATTTCTCCAAGTTCCCAAAGTAGGGAACCTCTAAGTCTCCACACCAAGGAGAGCCTTGATGAGAAGATGAGTGCCCTAGAGGAAAGAGATTGCTAGCTATTTTCCTCTAGGGAGCCGGCCTCTTTGAGAGAAGAGAGCATTTTCATGCTCATCAATTCACCCAAAAGAAAACCACTTATGTTGAAAATGTTATAAAGTTTCCTTTATAGCATTTTACAATGTAGTGGCAAACTTGCAATTAAAGCAAGTTCACTACATTGTACTCAATGGCCGGCCATGTTGGGTTCATTGGGCTTTTGGGCCCTAATGTATTATTAGTCATTAAGTTGGCATACAACTTAAGTCAATGGGCTTGACGTTCGAAGCCCATTGGGCCTTGAGGCCCAAAACTAACCCGAGGTTTATAACGAACTTATTCGTTTGATTAATTAACATATTAATTAATCCTTGTCAGTTACACCAATGACTCGAGACTAGTCACTCTTCCTGAGAGAAGATATAACACGTACTGATCTTAACGGACTGTCAATGCCCAATTGGGAATCCTATGATCAGGAACGTTTAGGATATGTCTCATGAATGAGAATGGTCTCATGAACCTAACTTGTTTAGATTACATTCTACTAAGCACATATTCCTTGGACTTATTGTTTAAGCATATAACATTTATATGAGACTACTTTAAACAATAACCTTTGCCCTTTATATTAAACTAAATTAGTTTAACAGTTGAAATGTCCGTAAAGTATCATCATATGATTGGTTTTAGGGCACATTTCCAACAATCTCCCACTTGCACTAGAGCCAATCAGCTTGGTCATCAGTGATGATACCTCTTCTGAATTCATTTCATAAATGGCTGAGTTGTAGGCCTAGACAATGGATATCTATATGTTATCCATAGAAGCAACCTTGAGATTAACGACTTCACCATTATACATGATTCTTAATCATGTGGTTTAGTCTCTCATTTGAGTTCGGATCTTGATGAGACCTTGATTCCTTGGCTTGAGCTATCGCCCCCATTAGTGTCGTAGTGTCGGCACACTAAAGACACTTTCTGGTTGGAACCGAATAGAGAGTTCATAAATGAACTTTCCCATCCAAACAACAACGTTGTAAGCTTCTATATGGCTATATATATTTGCATGCACGATGAAACACACTAAAGTCATTACTTTTAATGTTTCCACCCAAATATCTCTTTAGTCATAATAAAGAGATATTCAATGATGGATTAGATTCATAATCTAATACATATACGCTTCCATTGCGTTACTCTAATTCTTCCTCATTCTTGAGGAATCCATCCTTTAGTGTTTCTTAAATACTTAAGGATTCACTTGACAGTTGCCATGGTTCTGTTCCTGGGCTTGCATTGATATCGTCTTGTACCATTCTAGGTACAACTCATATCAACGTTTTTCATACAATATGAAATACATAAATCACCTTTCTGCGTATGCATAAAGGATTCAATTTACGCATTATTTCTTTGGGAGTCAAAGGGTACGTTCCCTTTGATAAGAGCAATCTCCTAGTCTTACTAGAGTTGTCCTTCCTTTTGAAGCTTGTCATCATATGAGAAACTTCATAGCATCTTTCGTCTATCATTAGAGATTGATATAATCCAATTATATCCTGAAATCTATCATTATAGATTTCCATTCCATGTTTATAGACTATGTCTCCCATTATAGATTTGTTTAAAGTCATAACTTTAACAAAAAAGAATTTCTTTGATTTCCAAAATTAATATATATCATATATATATTCAAATTTAGAAATATGATTAACTCCCACCAATCTTTTGTAAACCTAGTAGACAAAAGATTAATTTACATCTTTATGAGAAATCAAACCATTTGATCTTTCTCTCATAAAATGCTTATAGCTCCCACTAGCTTGTTAAGATTCATGATGGATGAATCTCTACAACTTACATGTCTTGTGATTTCAAGTTTTTAGACATGTATTATCAAGACTATCTTGATAATGGTTTTTGGAAACCCATATTATGTCCAAACATTGAATCATCGTTAAGTTGTAGCTAACAATCTTCGAATTAATAGAAACCAAGACTACATCAAAGATGGTTTCTTCCAAGTCAACCAATCTCGTTGATTGTAGCCACCTTAAGCTACCATTTAGCTATGTAGGTTTCATTATTTCGCGTCAAATGGCATTATACCATTTTCTTGAGTATATGTCATATACATACTCAATGTAATCATAAGGATTTTCATTCTTATTTCTTTCGAATTAAGAGGTGTAACTCTATGACATAGTCATAAAGTTCAAACCATTCAACTGAGACGGTTTTCAAATCCTTCTTGACTACCATGGAGCTATTGGTGTTGGAACTAGGTTGTTATAATTGTTGATTATCATCTTGTCTCTCAAAGAACCTATTCTTTGAATTCTATATTTCGTTCACTTGCTCTATCTTAAGCAAATCCTAGTGTAGGATTACAATGAACTACCCAACAAACAACATTTGTTAGTTGGTTAATAGAAGTGATATCCAAAAGTTAATTTAAGGATATCCCACAAGATTATTCTCAAACAATATTGCTTATTAGCATACAACCCCAAATCTTAACATGCTTAAGACTTGTCTTTCTTTCCAACTACATCCTATGAAGTCATGAAAACTTTGGAAGATATTCTAATTGACAATCGTATTGTCTTAGAAGTCTATATATATATATCCTATATATGGGTATTTTGATAACATCCAACGAACCAAATCTTATTCGAGTTCGTTCTTCTCCTAATGGAGAAAACTATTATCTTATGATGCTAAATTTTCCTTGATATTTTTCAAGGAAACTCTTCTAAAGTGTTATATTTCATTAGATCAAATCTAAGGAGGTAAATACTTTAGACATCTTACTCATCAACTTACATTCTTGAATTCTTTGAAACCTTTTACAAAGTATTCGGACTTGTGTTTATTCAAAATACACGATAGTCCAACCGAGAGCGATCTTCGGTGAATGTCATATAACATGAGTAGTATTATGTTGTGGTCAAGTGCCACTAACATCTAAGTGAATTAACCTCAACAACTTTGTGATTCTTCATTCTTTCCAAAAGAATAAAGATTCGAACATTTCGCCTCTATACAGTTTTAACAAGAAGGCATTGGATCCAGATCTAACGATCCAAAGCATCCATCTATGACCAACTCGTAATTTATGCTTTTAGAGGTGTCACAATTCAGTGAGGTCCAAAGTCATACCTTGTAACCTTTTGGGTTTTAAGCATCGTTATATTCTAAACGATTAACACTACCACATCTCTACTATAGAGACAATCTATTAGATTACGTGTCCAATAATTCATTAATAAAGAACAATGTTTTGTCAAATAAAACATTCATCCATCTCTTATAATGATGGAATTAAGTTCCTTAATTAAATGGTAAAGACAATCTTTGTTTCCATTTACTTTGGTAAATTCATATGAGGAAGTAAGTACTATCCGCTTTAGAAGATCTATATTTGATTCACGTTCCGAATGTGAAACTTTCTCTTCTCTCATTAATCTTCTACTTCTTATTTGCCACACTTTTACAACGATTGTAAAACATAGTCACAAATACAGAATCAAGCATTCAAGTAGAAGAACCAGAAGCTGTCTTGAATTATTCAAAAACATTTACAACACCTTCGAAAGATATTCTTGACACTTGCAAGACATTACTTGCAAATACCCCTCCCATTGTCCATCCTTTCATAAAGAAAGTTTGTTCCCTTGGAGTTATTTACCTTCTTCATTTGACTTCTCCATTATTATAATGATCATGGTCCTAAACTCCACTATCTCTCTTGAAACTTATTTCAATTGTATTTATACACATCAAACGATTTTGGAGAGAGCGCGGTTATTATTCACTATTTAGTTTACAATAAACGTAATGAGAACCATTTGGATAGGGACTAAGGTGAAGTCCTTGCCTTGTTTCCGTCTCCTTGAGTGGTTTAACACTTAATGATTTAAAATCATTATAAGTCCATGTTTATGGACTATTTTTGTCAAACAACCATTATATTTCTAAACATAATTTCCAACTATCAAAGTTGTTCTCTTTATGATGAGCTTATCTAACATGTTCTTCCAATGATACGTTATCAATAGGAAGATTGTGAGGAAATAGAGACTACTTAGGTACATATACAATCCATTCAAGACAATCTTTGGGATTGTGGTACCAAATCCGGAAACTAAGGCTTTCGGCTTTTGTTTGTCAAGTCATGGATATACATTTGCACAAATATATCGGTAAATAATTACATAACAAAAATAGATTGATTGATTTTAAGCCATTTGATCGGGTCTTTGAATCCAAATAGCATCACCCACTATTTTGGCAAATTCCGTATCCCTCATGTCGAATTAGAGAGTTTTGGAGGAAACTCTTAGTAGGGTATGGGAGGCTCACTATTACCAAGCCCACCTCACAATGATATGATGTTGGCTAGCAATAATAATGAGAGAGTACACTTACTCATTTACATCTAATGTAAGTACCCATCTTATTTGGCCTCCCTAGAGAATGATGCCTCACAATGATATGATGTTGGCACCATTGCACTTGGATTAAGTCATTCCCACCATGCAAGTTAGGGTAGGGGTTCAGAACAACCTCACAATGATATGATGTTGATCATTCTTGTTGCCTACCTTCACAACATCATGTATGCACATATAGACTCCCCTCCACGAGTGTAAGCATGCACTTTGTACTCCCCATGATAGAATTGAAGTCGATTGTACAAGTCACAAGCGCTTGGAGCCTACCATGGTGGAAGTACGAAAGAGTGTTCAAAACTCTCACGCTTATCAACAACGTGGTTTGGTTGAGGGTTTTAGGTCTCATCACATTTAAATAATCATTTTTAATCTTATTAAAACAATTTTGGTCCTATTACAGCTATTGGTCCATTTGATTGATTTAGTATTATATAATACTCCACAGCTTAGCTTGTAAAAGCGGTTTTAAAGCAAGAATATATGGTACTAACATAAGGTGCATTCATTGATGGACTATAGTTGCATGGGGCCTTAGGATGACTATGAACCTTTGATTTGATCCAACACGAGCCTAGTGTTGGATCTCGATCTAGGGATGGTGATTGATTTTAGTTATCGTTTAATCACATTAAGGTGTGTTGTCTTATTCGGCGTTGGACCCCAACTACTCCAATTTCATGCATATCCGTTAAAACAAGAAAGGAGTACTTTAAAGTAAAGAAAGAGCTTATGCTCTTTTACAACATTGATCATATCAAATTACAACCAAAATCTAATCTACACATTCCCATGGTTCAAACAAATTTGAAACGGCCTTTCACATAGCTCAATTATCGTAGGCTTAGGTTCATAATCACCCTTTCTTTATTAATTAACGCCCCAACTAATCAAAGATGAATGCAACATTTTCAATTGGTTTTGTATCCATAGAATTGATTTAAATGGAGCTAAATGAAATGAAAATCCAATTCTCATTTAAAGACAAAACCATTTTTGTTCTCAACTAATTTGAGCAAAAATGCAATAACGCCTCAACTATTGGGCCATATTGCAAAAACATAAACTTTTGGGGTCACTTTGTAAAAACACATAAGTCCATTACTTTATGTTATTACAACTAGAGCCACAAAAATTTAAACAATCTAGCTTGCGTTAAAGGAACAAAACAATTTGTCCTTTAGTGATTTTGGGCCTTTTAAATAAACGTAAACTTTCGGGTCAAAGTGCAAATACAAAAGTATCAAAACTTTATGTAATTGCATAAAAGCCCCAAAGTACTCCCACTAGTGGAGTGGCCGGTTTTGGAAAGGAAAAGAAGTGGAAATTGCTAGTGAAGACAAGGTATGGTTTGAATAGTGAATGGTAAGGTTTGTAAGTTTGATTGGTATGGGTTGTAAGGTGATTGGAATGGGTTGAAAATTTTCAATCACAAACATAAATCATCCATCACCAATCAAAAACAAACCAAAACTTTTTTTAACAACAAACATTTTGAATCAAACCACCAAACTTTTGTTTTGCCAAGAACATTTCAAGAACAATGGTATCCATGAAAACCCGCAAAGAGCTCCATGAACATTTTTCACCCAAAAACACTCCCAAAAATGTCAAACATAAAGAAATAACATATTACCATAATGGGGCACTTAGGGGTTCCTATTATCACTTTAAAACACTTTAACATGACAAACATGAACCCAAAAATCCAACCTTTGGTTTGGCCGAATTTCCCAAAACATGGCACCAAATTTTAGCTCCAAAATTCATTGCTCCTTATGAACTTCATCTACAACATTTGAGATGGAAAATTTTCCAGCAAAATTGCATTCAAGCAAGAATAAAACTTGTAACAATTACAACATTCAAATCACAAACTGCAAATCACAAACCCAAAGGATTCACCAATCTACTAGACCTTGGCTCACAGTATTACCACTTGAAGGGAAATTTTCGGAAAACCAAGTTCATTTGAACAACATCATTAGCATGCAATTAACAATGAATTGGCGGAATCATGTATGCATTCAAATTCAAAACTTTACCAAGAACTTTAAAGCCTAGTAGATATGGTGAACCATTTCAGCTCAAGAACAATTTGGTGAAATCATATACCTTTGTAGATTCCTCTTTGCATAAGCAAAGGCTAATCACCCATGGAGAGGGCCTTCATTCCTTGCTTGGATGAGGATGGTAGAATAGATTTCTCAAGTTCCCAAAGTAGGGAACCTCACAAGTCTCCACACCAAGGAGCCTTGATGAAGATGAGTGCCTAGGGAAAGAGATTGCTAGCTATTTTCCTCTAGGAGCGACCTCTTTGAGAGAAAGAGAGCATTTTCATGCTCATCAATTCACCCAAAAGAAAACCACTTATGTTGAAAATATTATAAAGTTTCCTTTATAGCATTTTACAATGTAGTGGCAAACTTACAATTAAAGCAAGTTTCACTACATTGTACTCAATGGCCGGCCATGTTGGGTCATTGGGCTTTTGGGCCCTAATGTATTATTAGTCATTAAATTGGCATACAACTTAAAGTCAATGGGCTTGGACGTTCGAAGCCCATTGGGCCTTGAGGCCCAAAACTAACCCGAGGTCTATAACGAACTTATTCGTTTGATTAATTAACATATTAATTAATCCTTGCCATAAATAATTAAACCATTTAATTATTCTTACTCATCTCCATTATTTCATCAAACTCTACCTTACTCGGTGTACGATCCATTAGGTTCCTTTTAGCGAGGCAGTGGGCGATTAGAACTCATTCAAATCGATTGTGAATTGAAACATACTTTCAATTCTCCCTTTAGTGATTATACACTTTTAGGGCTTCCACAAACCATGAGTGACACCTAGCAGTATGTCATGACTACCCAAGCTAATCAGAAGAGGTGGAGAACCTATTCAGTTTAGGATTGCAATGCAATACGGTCTTTCTCTAATACAATACTCTCGATCACATTGTTTGGTTTGATAGTTTATTCATGTCTACTATCCAATGTGATTCCATTAGTTATATGATTACATTGAATATGATTTGGAACGACTTCCTAAATCTCATTCATACTCTGGCCAGAGATTCTTAATCATATCATAGAGTATTCTCCCTCAAATGGTTTGAAGGTTAGAGATCCCTTGTTGCGCATTCACTTGCCTCCATGGCTAAGTGGCTTAACCCCAACCATGCCGCGGACACCCTCGAATGGGGTGACTTTGACACAGTCAAAGATCAAGGACCTAACCACAAGACAACTATGATGCCTCAGGTCAAAGGACTACTTTGCATTATCCCAACCATGAGTTCTCATGTGACATGAGTATGAGAACTCCTCGTTGATCGTGTTCAGTGGACTCATTCTATATTGAGCACCTACATGCTTATCTTGGTGTCAGTTACACCAATGACTCGAGACTAGTCACTCTCCCTGAGAGAAGATATAACACGTACTGATCTTAACGGACTGTCAATGCCCAATTGGCAATCCTATGATCAGGAACGTTTAGGATATGTCTCATGAATGAGAATGGTCTCATGAACCTAACTTGTTTAGATTACATTCTACTAAGCACATATTCCTTAGACTTATTGTTTAAGCATATAACATTTATATGAGACTACTTTAAACAATAACCTTTGCCCTTTATATTAAACTAAATTAGTTTAACAGTTGAAATGTTCGTAAAGTATCATCATATGATTGGTTTTAGGGCACATTTCCAACAAAAGCAGCAGATAGAGACGAAGTCTGTATCTGGGAAAGGCTTTGAGGGGTTGCCTCAGAGGTTTCTTTCTGAACTAGAGAGTTCTGTTTTTGGTTGATTTGAGTGTGCTCTTCTTCGGCTCCTTCATTCGTTTATATAGACCATTAGGGAGCCCTACGTCACAGCCGTAATCGGAGACTTTAGTGAGGTAAGGCTTAATTGGTGAGGCATAGATAATATCTCTGATCAACCTACTCTCACTGAGAAAAGTAGGGGTGGGCAAAAAAACCGAAAAACCGAGAAATCGCACCGAACCAAGGCCCAAAAAACCGAAGAAAACCGAGTTGACCAAAACCGAAGAAAACCGAACCGAAAACCGAAGGAAACCGGCATTTTCGGTTCGGTTTCGGTTTTCATGCCCCAGAGAACCGGACCGAACCGAACCGAACCGAATCATTATAAATATTATTTATTTATTTTAATTAATTACGTGTCACATTTTTATTGGTTAAAATGTAAGTTCCAATAGAACCTGGTACACCGAATCAGCCCCTAAGAATCAATTTCAATTAGGTTAAGCACCGAATCAGCCTGAGCCTCCTCTATCTTCTCCGTCTCCGTCTCCGCCACTGTCTCTATCTTCTCCTCTGTTTCCTGTTTCCTGTCTCTATCTTCTCCGTCGTCGCCACCGAATCAGCCTAAGAATCAATTTCTCTGTTTCCCTTCCCGTTCGTTCAGTGAGTCCTCTCTCTCTCTCAATTGATACTTCGTTTAGTCTTCAGTGAGACCTCTGCTTGCTCGCTTTTCCTGTCGGTGAGTCTTCTCTCTCTCTCAATTGATACTGGTAATTTCTAGTCTTTAGTTTTATTTTTTCACTGAGGCTATGTTTTGTCCTTCAGCATTGGGTGATTTGCTTCTGAGATTGAAAGTGATGGCATATTGGATTTTGGGGATGATTTAAGGGGCTGATTAATTTTGTGGTATCTATAGACGATGGTTTATGTATGTTAGTACTCGTTATTTCACCTCTCCTCTCCGCTCCCACTATTTTTTTCCCAAGAAATTTTGCTATTGGAAATAAATATTTATGAAATATAATGCTTTTCTACTTCTTTGAACTCCTCAGTTTTCGTTTGAATTATATATTATGTCTGGACTTTTCGATTACCTTACGTTATGACTTGGGTTCGAAGAATTGCATACCTTCAATTTCTTTGTGATTTTTATCGTTTCAAAGTCCTCTAATCGAATTTGATAGATTTTAATTACAGGAAGAACTGGACGTGTATCAGCAACTTTTGCATTTGGTACGTCTGAACTGCATTCTCAGCCCAAACCACTGCTCTGTACAACCCACTCAGTTTTGTTAACTCATTCTTGTTTGTTTTGTTTTGTTGATGGGGTTTTGCTTTTCAGCTCATTTCTTACTTTTGGAATGTTTTGGAATTTTTTTGTTGTTGCTAGAACTCCAATTCAATTGCCTGTGGATTTTCTTCAAAGCAAGCCGCTTTTCTCAGAGGCCAATTCTTCAACAGGCACTCACTTTCTTGCGCTCCATTACAATCGTGCTCAGAGAAAACTACCAGGTAGCTGTGAGCATTTTTTAATTTCTGTACTTCAAGCTGATACCAAAGTATATGGTCATGTTTGTCAACTGATAAAGTAACTGCTACCTGCAGATTTTGAAGGACTTCTTATTATGGATTGAGCAGGATCTTGGTCCTTGGGGTCCCCTTGTGCTGTAAGTAATTTACCAAATCGTTTCTACATTATTTCAAGTAGTTTGGTGATGGCATTGAAGATAGCACTAGTTATAGCTTGTTTTGTTGCTTTTAGTTTTGCATAAGCTTGTTTATGAAAAGGAATACATAAAAGACAGTTAACTTATATGTTAGTGCAGGGTGATTGGACTGATAAGAATGATACAAGTGCCTTTAATACGTGGAAAGATATCATCATTCCTGGGAATGTTGAAGACGGTATGACTACAGATGAAGCCACCTTGGTCAACCCTTTGACATTATCAAAGCAAAAGTATCTAGCAAACTATTGAGGCTGTGCACAAGGAAAGGTTGGCCGTCTAAAGTTGATTGAGAGCTTTCAAAGCAATTTCCAGATAAGGTATATTTTCTTGCATGACACCTGAATCGATCAGCGGAATTAGATGATCTCATTTGTGGAATTTTATGCATGTGATGCTCATCCAGCTTTGATATGGTGTTCATTTCAAATTTGAAGTTTGTGATGTGTGTGGGATTCTGTTTACCCTTCAGATATTTTCCATCCACTTGTAAAGTTTGTGGAACTAAGCTAACGAAAGCACATAACCAGTTGGGACTATACGTACAAACAGATTTTATTTAATTAGAAATCTCACAGGCACAAAAAAAGTACCAACTTCATGTTTTACCAACCTTCAGTCCTGTTAGTGCTTGAATTATAAACTTTGAACTGAACATTTGACTATGCGCATTTGCTTTGGTGGATTTATTTGTACTCTTGAACCTTGAAGCAGTTCTACTAGTTCCGTCACCACCTAGTTGTTGGTAGTTGGTACTGATATTGCTAGTTCACCAGTGCTTTTCAATTGAGTTCTTGATTTCAGTTACTACTAAACCCTAAACCCTAATATTTACAGCTGAGTTAGGGTCTGTTTGTTAATGTTTCTTTGCAGTGTTTTTCCTTCTTCATAAATGGCCAAATATGCGTTCCCTGCGTTAAGTTTGTTAAACTTAAACATCAGAAACATATTTTAGAGCAACTGCCTTTTCTGCTTGCTGCTTGCTGCCATTAAATGTGAAAACAGGGCCTAAGGAGTGGGTTCATTGTTGTTGCTGCTTGCTGCCTTTTCTGCTGGTCGCCTGGTTGCTGCCTTTGTTGCTGCTTGTATTTTTGCTTGCTGTCTTATCTGGTTTTGCCTTTTTTTTTTAAATTTTGGGTATGTAAGAAGATAATTAATTTGGTGATTGTTGTCTAAACTTATTTGGACTTATTTGAACTTATAATTAAGTTTATTTCAATCTACTATTTGTTTTAGAATCTAGATGATACTATAGTTTTTTTTTTTTTGCATTATAAGGCCAAAACCGTAAGGCCCAAAACAGAATTTGATTTTTTTTTTTTAAATTTACATTAATTGGGCCCAAAATTACAAGGCCCAAACCAAGCCCAAAACAAGCCCAAACCGAAACCGAACCGAAACCGAACCGAGTGCACTCGAAACCGAACCGATCGGTTTTCACCAAAAAATTTCGGTTTTCAAACCGAACCGAACCGACACTGTTCATTCGGTTTGGTTCACAGTTTTAAGCTTAATTCGCACCGAACCGGACCGAGCCCACCCCTAGAGAGAAGTTCTTTTATTCGTAGTTTGATTCCCTCCAAAATGTCCAGTGCTTTGCATTAAATGTAGTCAGTGAAGGACTATTCAGACATTAAATGTAGTCAGTGAAGGACTATTCAGACTTACTCCTTTTTCATCTACTGGCCTGGGTTGGGCCTTTCCTCTTTTTAGGGCCAAAGTTCATATAGACCAATGGGTGCATCACGTGATTGCTGTCACTTCGCTCAAAAACCGTCACTTGGAGACTTTAGCCGTTCTCTGAAGATCTGATTTGTTTCCCCCATATTGTAGAGATCTTTGCATTTAATGCTCTAGTGGGGGTAGGTGCAGGCATTGAATGCTCTAGTGGAGGTAGATACAGCCTTTTATCCTTCATCACTTATTGGACTGGGCTGGGCCTTTCTTCTTCTGCTTAGCCCATTTGCCCATAACTCCATTCTAGCCCAGTGGATATTTTTCGGTGTAAACACTATTTGAATGTGATTTGAAATGTTTGATATCACATGAGCACAAAAAAGTTGGGCAAAAAAATATGGAAACACCTTTTGAAGACAATGTAATTAATTAGCTAGAGATCTACATATTAGTAAAACTTAGTAGTATGAAGTGATTGTTTTATTTGTTTATTAGGGATTTACTGATTTTAAATGTAAATGATTGGTCATACTGATTTTTATTAGTGTGTGCAAATAAACACTAAGGCTTCATTTGGCATCTCGGATTATACTGACTATTTCAGTCAGATAGGATAATTTGTGCATCAGATAGTATTGACTAAATTAGTTGAGCGTTTGGTAGTGTGTCAGATTGACTATAATAATTTTCTAAAAAAATTCACAGAATAATTGATGTTAAAATAATAAAAAAAAGGGAGAAAACCAAAGAAAAATAAGGAAAAAAAAGAAGAAGAAGAAGGAATTAAGCATCACTACACCAACCAAATGTAAAAAAAAACATTAAAAAGGAAGAAAAAAAAACTCAGGAGGTTTCTCTCCCAATTGTGTCTTCCTTTCTTCATCATCTTCCCCACTTATCAAATCCCACCCTCCCATACATACCCACTTCCTTATTTCTTCAATCTCCCACAACCCACATCGATTCACCAACCAAAACAATACTACTAATTAAATTGAAGATACAAATCGATGAAGAAAAGAAATCAATTTGCAAGAAAAAAAAGATCAACTAATTTCATAAGAGAGAGAAGGAATACCTTGGATGAGGATTTCGCAATGCGCAGGAGGAGAAAGCTAGCATGATTTTTGCGTTAGCGTGACCTGACTAATTATACAAAGATTTTTGGAGGTATAAAATGGTGGACCTGGCTTAATTAGTCGGGCGACTATTTTAGCTTGAAGCACATCAAACACCCAGTTCCGTATTGTTAGTCATATTCAGTGCTCTATACGGCGTACCAAACGAGGCCTAATATGTCGTGTGGCCCATGACTTGTGTTCAAAGTTATTTTGAACTTTTGGCCTTTTTTCACAATTTTTTTTTCTTTGATACAAAAATATATTGACACTATGGGTTAGGGAATAAATTGGTTTCAGACTCTTGATCTCTGTTGCACAAGTTCTCTATTTCTCTTTGGTACAAACCTAGGAGTTTTGGCTAGTAAAAAAAATATGCTGTATTCGTTTCAAAAATTTGTGGTGAACTATGTAAAAAAATACATTAGGCTCACTAACATGGAGTTTAGCTCAAATTCAACGTGGTCAATCATGTCTATGAAAAAAGGAGAGTTGAAATGTTCAAAATAATCTTGAACGGTAGTGGAGAGTTGAAATGCCCAAAATAACATTAAAAACTATCTTGAATGAAAAACTTAATTAACTTAGAGTGAGATAACAAATTAATAATTTTGAAAATTTGATATGACAAATCGCTTAAAATTTTAGTTCATATGACAAATCAAAAAATATGTTTAAGTTCACATATAAAATTTATAGAATAGAAGATTCGCAAGGGTTGGGATGCTAGTGTTCTTT
>JAEHOF010000379.1:0-12751 GCA_018257905.1 Gillenia trifoliata | reverse complement strand
GAATTCGATATCAAATTATTATTACTCATTCCTTGTGTGGCTTAATCCAATTGTCAAACATATTAAAAATGTAAACAAAATTAAAATATATATGACAAATTGGGTCAAAGTGACTTTTAGAGAGAACTAGAAATTTGTGCCCGCACGTTGTTGCGGGATTGAAAAATTTTGATGCAAGATATAATAGACTCTGTTGCAGAAGATTAATACTATTTACAGTGAAAACATTAAGTAGATTGTTATATACAAAAGATTTGATTACTATTTACATTGAAAACATTAAGTAGATTGTTATATACAAAAGATTTGATTGACCTTGGATTGATAGTAGTACTCATACTAAATATTAGATTTATTTACATACTTTCTTCCGTGATGAACTGTAGGCACCAGTCCTACATTCTCTCTCTTTTTCTGAATTAAATTCTCCTGATCCAAACATAAACATCAATTAATTAAAAGTGTTAAAAATCTGAAATAACAATTAAATCAGATGCATAAATAAAAGCAGATGCTAAACATGGAAAAAAATTACATAGAAAAAAACACTATGTTAATTTCTACAAACCTGGATTGCAAGACTCAACCTTAAGATTTTATAAACTTGGATTCTGTAAATTCATCTTTTTCTTATATTCTCTCGGTTCCATTAATTTTTTTCCAAACTTTTTCCATGTCAATATCTTATGTTCTCAGTTAGCTGTACAGAACCAATTTTCAAGTTTTAGCTCTTTTTTTCCCTTGGTTGATGCTGCTTCTAAGTATGTTAAACTTGAAGGAAAAAAAAGGCATATTAAAAACGACAGAAATCAAAACATCATGCAAAAAATTAAAAGAAACGCAAAGCTTTAACTATCATCAACCAAAATCAATCCGAGATGATTCCATTCTATTGTTCCACACAAAGAGAAATAAACCAACAAAATTTAGTTACCCAAATCCACCAATTGGAATAGGAATTGAAACAGCCTCTTATAAGTTAATTGAAGAAGTAGAACCCACAATCTATGGCCGAGACGAAGATACAAATATTTTGATAAGCAAATTGGTATGTGAGAGGAGTGAAAAGGGTTGGGGGCCCTAGTGTATTCTCAATTGTTGGGGCGGGTGGAATGGGGAAAACCACTCTAGCCCGGTTAGCGTATAATGATCAGTGCTAAAACCCATTTCGATTTTAAATCCACATGTTAAGAAATTGCCTAAGAGCAGATAAAAAATAGTAAACTTCAGGCAGTTTCCAATAGATGCAGATGAAATACACATTAAATTTGACCTAACATTAATATTAAGATTCCAAGAAGAAAAGGAGGAACTGAATGAATGCTTGAAAAATAAATAAATAAATGAGCAGAAATCAGTTCAAAAAAAGATAAAGTTCGTAAAAAATTTTAGTGTCTACCTTCGCACCTTTGTAATTCAACCACCAATTTAACTAAGCTAGTATGAAATTGAAAATTAGATGCAACTATTAATCCTATCGAGGAACAAAGTGCAGATGCCATAATTGAATTTGTGCAATTAAAGTTGTATGTAATAGCCCAACTCTCAAATGAAGATTGAGACTTAGATTTATTTTAGTACAACTAATGTGCCACACAATAACCCAAATAAAATGTACAAAGAGCCGATCCAATTGATAAAGATGCAAAATAAGGACCTGTTTTGTTCTAAGTGGTTATTCTATTCTAGGTAATGAAGAACATTGTTATTTTCAACTCTTGGGTTCAAGACTTCCTATGGAAAGAAAAGGCCTTTATAAATCTGTTGTTGCCCACTATGAAACATGAAACAAATCGTCAGTAACCAAACTATAACATCCACATCCCATTAATTTGTTTCATTTCTATTTCCTAATAAGACCCTATGAAATTGCAAATGCTACTTCATACATAGTTCCTTCACATAAACATAACCAAGTTGTAATATTGTACAATGTTGTTCCAACAACTTAATGCAAAACGTAAGAAGGGTGGAAGAAAATCATGGTCTAGAACAGAAAAGATGAGGTAACTTAACCTAATTGGATGCAAGTTTTATATGCTTTTTCACTCTTTCATCTCTGTTTATATATTATACACAAAGGCATGTGTGATTAGATCACATTAGGATTATTGGTATCAATAGTAGTCTTTGAATAACTCATATATCAGAAATCCCAAATTATATTTGATGGAGAACAACTAAATTTTGGTGGGAAATCTTAAATTAATTTGATACTCGAATTAATCCTTGACAAATAAACACACAAATTTGACATTATCCAAACTAAGTACTAATTGAGCAATATATATCCCACATAAACACTCACATCAGTTGCATCACTTTATCATCTCTGTTTCTTTTTGTTTATTTCCTTTCATCTAACTAAAAGCCAGATGATTGTCAACAAATGCTCAAATATATTAAAAGTAGCAAAAACCAGATTAATACTTTGTTTATTCCATATCTACCGTCGGATAACTAATGGAATTACATAATTGCCACTTTTAACCTATAACTCCAGCTGACAGTCAAAAATAGGAAGATTACCTTCACACTTTGTTTTACTTCATCTTCAAGTCGTCTTTAGGAAGCTTCGTCAATAATTTTGCTTAACCACCACCACGCTGTAAGAAAATAATCAAATAAATAAATTACCTCAGTTATGAACGAAGTGAGTGAAAAACTAACCAAAAAGACAAAAGTATTTACTCAATTTTTATGTCGAATTTCAATTCGAGAACTTGGCCTATCAGAAAATTTGGATCAGATTTTAGATTATTGTAAAAAAAAAAAAGAGAAAAACCTTAATCGAGAGCAAAAAATCGAGCAACCGAAAAATTTAATGTTTGAAGAAAAAGAAAAAGCAAAATCAAGCATGCATAAATCAGCTATGGTGGAGAAGATGAAGCTTGGTACAACGAAATCGAGCATGCAAATGTTAGGTCAATCACTATCCCAAAACTATAATTAATCATGCTGTTTGACTAATCCAGAAGAAGGTAAAATGAACTCCCAACTGCCCTTTTACTACATAATTGGTTACAATAAGCATAACATGATTTGGTCTGTAGTGCTTCGACCAATAGTTATAAAAACAAAGAGTCTAAAAATATGCATGCAATAGAATGACTTTATTACCTTTTTGTCAAGTGATATTGCCTTGCTGCAGTCCTCTTTAACTTGCTGGAAGCTGCATGGTTGAAATTGATAAGCACATAGGTAAAATGCAATATCACAGAAGGATAAGTTGACAAATCAGATGACAATTCCATACCACCCAACTCCAAGTAAGCAGCTGCACGGTTGCAATCATAAGTTGCACTCATCATGTTTAATTTGATAACTTCAATATAGTACTTCACAGCCTTATTCCATTGCTTTCCCTTAAATGCACCATTTCCATGGGAAAAGATGAGTAAACATAGAAACTGGTATAACAAAACAATACTCATTAATACATTGGTATCACAATTCTTTTGTTGGTAGAAAATGAAACAAACAGAAATAAGCATAATATTCTACAAACATAGCAAAAGGGAAAGCAATTTTCAAATATCTTATTCCTAACCATACATCCAAATAAAATAAAAATAAAAAGTATTTCCATGATTTTTAAAAATTATATTAAAATTACTCAAATTCCCTCAAAAGGTAACTTTCAAATTGAAAAACTCTCCACATAAAGCAACCCAAAAATTAAACTATACCTCTAATTTATAGCCTTCTAATTTCGCTTTAAGCCCAAAATTAGAACATATTCAAACACTCATAAAAACACAACATGAGTACCCTTACTTAACAACCAGGTTTTGCAAATTCAATTACAAAGTACAGACAAAAGTAAGACCAGGAACCAAACTTCAAACTTCAAATTAAATCACATAAACTATCTCGATTGCGAAATGTGCACCTTTACTTATATAGATAGTTAATAACAAAAAGCCATACTATTCTAATACAGTTAAAAAGAAACAAAATTTGAATCAAAAGACAACTTTAAAGCCTTACTTATACTCACATTTTATAAGCATCAGCTCCTGTATAACTCATCGGCTTCACTGTAGGAGTCAACACCTACAAATTTATATACCAGAAAATAAATAAACAAATTTATAACCATCAAAAAACACAAAAACAAAAAGAAAACCCAAATTTACTTCACGATTAACAGCAAAGATTGAGCAATGTCGACTGATCATATCATGCCAGTCGACATTGCTCAAGCAGTTCAGTTTTCTTAGGTTAGGTAGTTGTTCCTCCAGCAGTTCTGTTCTTGGTCTGATAGTCTTGTTAACGCTTTCTAATCTACTTTCTTTCTTGTACAGATCTTCCATTCATTCTATTTAGTTATACCATAAAATAGCACTCGGATCTCCTAGGCTTTGGGTTTTAAGATGGGATTTTGAAATTCAAGTTCACTGCTTCAAGTTCACCTGGGGTATTCTCCGCACCAGAACATTTTACAAACGGCAATTCAAGCACCAAGAATGATGACCCAACCTCCTGAGCCACCCTCTTGGCTGCCAAAAAATGTCCACGAAAACCAACCCCAAAAATATTTTGTAAAACCAAGTTTCCTGCGATATCTTCATACTTCTCCTTATTAACCTTATCTAGAAAACATCGTTTGAGAACTCCTAACAACGAAGTGGGAAATGAGTTATCAAAACCATCACATAATACACTTTCTTCGAATTGAATTTCAGTCAAAGTTGAATGACCCACCTGAGCAACGACAGCATCAGGTCTAATCTCCCTAATTAGACAACCGGCATCCGTTGCTGACCACTCTGATAAACTTTGGGCAGAAAGTATGTAAATTACCGACTGAGTTTCAGGCTCACGAACTGCGTAAACAAATTGTTTGGTGCGTTCAGGTATTCGCAGTTTGCGCACCAACTCATTCGATACTCTCAGGTCATCGGATTTCAGTACCGAAAAAGGCCAAATATTTTGTAGGTTCGAAACAAATGCAAGTGCCATTACAATAGCACTAACCCTTCCTAATTTTCGAGACCGCAGTCCTCCAAAACTAAGCCGAAAATCGTCAAATTCATAACCCACATAGAAAACAACTCCAAGTTCTCAATTCCAAACTGAATTTCCAATTCCCAAGTAACTTTCCGAGCAACCAAACAAAGCATACCCAAAAAACCCAGAACACGCAGAATTCAATACAATACGATATTACCCAGATGAGGGAACTTAATCAACATTACAGCCACAATTCAATGCAATCGAAAGAACCCTAAACAGAAAAATCAAAACTATATCACCAATCGCCACAATCAAAACGTACTTTTTCCAGAAATCGGAAGTTGATTTCGCCTACCTATAGGTACCTGATTAATGGGTCGCTCGCAGTGGAACAGGGAGGAAGCAAAAGACTGGATTGGAGTCAGTCGTAGTGAAGCAAGGAGGAAGCAGAGGAATCGACAGAAAGTTCTGTGTTTGGAATTTTTGGTTCAACGAAACGATCATGAACTTGATTTGGATGAGCAGAAAGGAAGCGGTGGAGGAATGTCATTACTAAAATTAAAGTCCAAACTCCAGAAATCAAGAAAAATGGAAACTTCATATAGATTGATTATATAAATGCATATAGAAATATACCTGTAGAAGAAACAAAGCAGATGATAGATCCCTCTCTCCTGAAACCAAACGAAAACACAAAGAAAAGCTAAATAAAGAATGAGGTCATTCAGTAAATCGGAGTAAAATTAAAAAATTAGACGGCTGAGATGGGACTGAGAACTCACCAGAAAACTAAAGCTTGTCTGGGTTGCGGCCCGGGAAATGGATGATATCGGAAGAAGGGACGATTGAACCAGGAGAGGGTTCTGGGTTTGGGATTTGTTGTTAAAGCGAAAGGGAAGAAAACTGAACTTGATTTGGATGAGCAGAAAGGAAGCAGTGGAGGAGGAATTGTGGAGTATTCGAGAAGAGGGAGACAGTTGTCGAGAAGAGGGATCGACAGCACTTCGAGTCCACTCAACCCACGCCTAAACCAAAATTTAAATGATCCTTACCAACAAATGAATTCCACAATTAAAAGAAAAAAAAAACCTTTTATACTAACAAAGCACCAACATCTCCCTAATTTAGAAAGAAAAAAGAAACACAATTATAAGCCAAACCGCAGAAAAATTCACCAACCCAAATCCCAAACTCCCAATAGCCAACCGCATGTACCCAAATAAAAAGTTCAAAAAATAAAAAATCAGAATTAAAAAGTAATATATATGGTAATCTGCATACAAAGTAACATAATACATAAGCTGTTCTAAATCATCCCATTCAAACTACTAAAATAGTATTAACATTATCTACACAGTGAAACAAATTCTAGGAAAGTAAACTTCAATTAAAATGTATAAAAATTACCTTCAATTCTTTGTAACCATATATCTTCCCATCATGACCAAAAGAGCTATTCAAATCAATAGGCTTTATACAAAAACTGTCTGAAGCACCCACCTCCTCTTTGCTAAAAACTGTGATGGTAACCATTGGTTAAGCCTTTGCGTTTTAAGTAAAAATTGAGATATTATAAACAATATGATAATATTTTAAACAGAGAAAAATAAATGAAGCATAACCAACTATCTCTGAATCTATTCTAAACAACCTCCATCTAAACTATTGAGCACATATTCTCTTCTCTGTCTCCAATCAAATTCGTTTTAATACAAATTTTCAACAAATCAGACCCAAAAGCTCCTTTTTTTTACAGTCAAGTATCATATAAGAATGTTTGATACTAAATATTAACATTTTAACAAAATATAACGTGTCAAGTATTTGGCAGAAAAATCGTTTTTTGTATGACTTAACAATTATTATTCTATTTCTTTATGATTGTGGGTAGCCAAAAGCATAACAATTTCTAATTTTCGTTATTCTTTTTCTTTTTGTTCTAAACCATATATGACTATGGACATGCAGCTTATGACTTGGCATATTAAAAAGCACATAAATAGATAACTAAAGAAAGGGTGTCAAAGCCACAAACTTGAGTGTTGTTTTTTTTTTTCTCTCTCTCTCCCGTAGGCATGTTATGAAATAATAATAACAATGATGAAGATGCCATAATACTAATAATTAAATTAATTATGCCAATTTGCGAATATAGTGTCAAAAGTAATAAATATATATTTCAAATAGCTTGAGAACTTAGACCTAACTATAGTTGCTCTCTCTGCAGAATGTAGAAATCTTTAAAGAAAGCCTTTTCTCACATACAAAAAGAGGAAACATGAAATATCATTCCAATATTACTTTTACCAAAAATTATTCAAGAAAATAGAAATTCATTGATCTGACACTGGAATTGAGCATCTAAATACCAGCTGAGTGAAACATTGTTTTATTCAAGTTTTACTTAAAAAACCAGTAACCAAAATTCCACTTAAAAAAATTAATCAAGGAAATAGTAATTCATTGGTTATTGTTGTTCTTGCTCTTATATCAATCATGATTTTCGAATACAAATACTTTAAACCAAACATGATTTAGCTAGATCAAGCATTAACAAAGCCAACATGATTATTCTATGAGAACCCAATAGCATCAAAAGGCAAACTATACACTTATTTGGCTGCAAATGGTGCGATAAAATGGAGATAACCAACGAAATCAAAGTTAAATGATAACTAACACAAATGGGTAACTCAAAAGACTGATAAAACATGAAGGGATTATAATAATAAGACGCACAAAGTAACTAAAAGCAATCGCACAGAAAGCAATTAAAATCTACAAACACAGATAAAAAAGCTCACTCCAGCTCCTCAGTTCCAGCAACGACTGTCTGAAATTCTTCCTTCTGATCCATCTCTGATTCTATGATTGCTCCTTCCCCATCCTAAAACCCCAAAAATCAATCAAACACAACGGAAAAAAAAAACACAAAACACATGGATTGAAGATTGAAAGCTACATACATCTGGCGAGTTGGTGGTGGCGGTGGTTCCGCTGCGATTGAAACGATTGAAACGATCTGGTTTATGGGTTTGGTTTGGTTTATGGGTTTGTCGGTGAAGATTGAAACGATATCAGAGAATTTAGGTTTGTCGTTGAAGTCGGTAAGTCGGTGGTGAAATTGATTTGGCTCAGCAGGTTTTTGTTTGAATTTGAAGTGGAAAGAGATAAACAAAGCCACTCAATTCTTGGATTCTACCAAGAAGAGTTAATGTTTGAGTGAAATGAAAGGAAAAGCTCTTCACTTTTATAATTAACTCTTCTCAAACATTAATAGATCTTCACATGCAATAGTTGTAGAAGATACCTGAGGTGATGAGGATTCGTTTGAGACCAATTTCGAGGCCAGTCGTTGCTGGAATCGTCGAAATTGTCGCTGGCCGCCAAGGTGAGTTGCCGAGAGAAGAGCGAGAGTGAAGAGAGAAGGCAGAGAAAGAGAATAAGAAAAAATAAAGCATATTTATAATAGCCATTTGGCTTACAAAGCTAAGCTCAGCCGAGGCGCACCGAGTGGAGCCAACGGCTTATGAACAGTGATTTTCAAAACTCAGGTTTAGTTTAGATATATAATTGGGATTCCAAACATCTTTCAAAGGGCATAACAATGATTAAGCTAGAAAATTCATTAGAAACATAACTACAATATATAATACAACATGTAACATTGTATAAACTCTTTAGGCCTAATATGATCCACCACTAATATCACCAATTTTGTTTTCAAATTAACTACATATTACTAGGTGTGGGGTTTTATCATAAAATGCCTCAGTAATAGTAGAAGTGAACTTCTCGCATATAAATTGTATATTATTTTAGAAAATTGTTATTGGCACTCCAAAATACTCATTATGCACTCCAAATTTTGTATACTTAGAAAGAAAAATACACTTATATGAGGAGTGCACAATAAGATTTTTGGAGTGTTAATAATACTTCCCGTATTTTATTATATATCCGATGTGAGACTGTATTCTCCTACAATATATACCACATTTGAGTACTCAAATCAAAATTCTGATAAAAAAAATCATTGAATATTATCCACTAGGATGATGTCAACGGCACAATGAATTTGTGAATTAAGTAGTAGCAATCATTCTTGATCTTACATATACAATCAAAATTAAAACGCAAAGGAACGGCATATATATGGGATAGAAATACCATCACACGCAAAGCCAAAGTCTCCATACAATGATAAGTATCTCGCCATCCAATTTGCAAAGATCTCTTGCTCTCAGTGCCTTTGAGAGTTGACTCACAAGCTGTCTTAAAGGTTTTATCTAAGAGATTATAAGAGATGACTTTAAAAGGAAAATGCAAGAACATAGACGTCTCTTCTTCGTTGTCTTCTCTTGTAAGAAAGAGAACAACAAATGCACAATACCAAGTTTCCTCACTAGGATCATCAAGATTATGTTCCGAAACCATCTCAGGAAACGCAGCAGTTATTGGATCAAGACCAACATGGTACTTGACAAACCAGCCAGAGTACTCCCCCCCCCATCTCCATCACATCAAATTGAGTAAGGCCTGCTAAATTAGTGTTGTGAATATCTTTAATGTTTATTCTTCTCTCAAAGGAGAAATATATATGTTATAAATTACTTATAAGGTAAATCAAGAGAATCAATATATCCTAATTACAAGGAAATAAATAGGAAACAAAATATTCTAATTCCAAGGAATTAATACGGAAATGTCACACCAACATTCCCCTTCAAGTTGGTGCATAAATGTCGCTAATGCCCAACTTGATAAGTGAATTATTGGTAGCTAGGGGTGAGCATGGGCCGGGCCGGGCCCAAAATTAGAGGGACCAAACCAGACCCGTTTGTATTTGAAACGGGATGAGGCAGGGCGGGTTGTCAAATTTTGAGAAGTGGAACCGGACCTAACTCGGATTGTTTGAAACGCGTCGGGTCCTACGGGTCCACGGGTCTATTTTTTGTTAAAATTTTTTTTTACGAAATCATAACAAATTCCTGATAAAAATAGCAAATCTGAATTCCAGAAATTCATCAAACATTTATGAAATCGTAACAAATTTGTGGGAAACAAATTCAACCTCCATTACACCATGCAAATTCCTACTCTTTAAATTACAAAGCATAAAAATTCCAACTTTCATAAAAAATAGAGAAAAATAAACAATCAATTAGAGAAGAAAAAACCATACATTATCAAACCCAGCAATGTTCTTGTTCTCCACAAAGAACTACGCCGGCGATTCTGCAGAACATAAAAAATTGCAATTGCTAAGAAATGTAGGAAACAATAAAATCCAAAATCTTGAACTTTTACTGTGGAGAATGCAAATCACTCTAAATCACAAAGTTGTCCAGTTTCCAAGTTCGTGGTTCGCAATCAATATATAACCAAATCCATGTCCATTACGAAAAATCGCCCAAAAAAATTATCACAAACTACAAACACGCACATAACAAAAACAAAAGATTCAATCTTTTCTCTGACCAACCAAACAAAAATCAAATTCGAAAAACGCAGGAAACGAAAGAAAGTTGTGAAAGAAATTGAAATAAATGGGACCTCTAGAACTCCTCGACGGTAGTGAAGGTGTAGATCGAGCGAATGGAACTGCCCCAATCCTCCTGCTTGGACTTGGCGGCGGGGCTATTGAACCAAAAGGTCCAGGAGTGCTCCAAAGCGTGCGACTCCGGCGCTATTCCTTTCGACAGCTTCGACGACGCTGAATCCTGGTCGTTGATAATCTCTCATTCTTCAAGCTCATTGTCATTTTCCCTCGGCTTAGGGTTCGCCTCGGTCTTGGCTTGATCCTCTGAAGATGAAGCCTTGTGAAACACTTGCGTTTTGATAACACTGGGCAAACGGTCCAGGCTGGGGCTCCGTTTGGTTATGTTTTGGGACCCGCCCTTTCTTCTAAATGTTTGGACTAGCCCCGAACTCGCCCCGAATCGCTTGGACCTGCCTTGACCCGTAGGTCCAGAGCCCATTTGCCCACCCCTAGTTACTGGCAAAAAAAAAACTTGACAAGTGAGTTGTAGAATGCTATAAATATCATATTAATTTGGCTTATTTTCTAGCCAAATTGTAACTATTATTGAATTTGTAGGTGATATTGTAATCATTCTACAAGATCTCTAGTCAATTAAAATCGTAATCCCATCTTTTAGGTAAGTCAAAGATTAAGGGCAATCCTTCAAGGTTTCGGTGGAGATAATAAAGGGATTTGATATGAAGATTCCTTGGAGTTCAAGGAAGTGATCGGTGCAAATAATATTGAGAATCAAGTAAGATTACTAGAGGAACAAGGACTTTCTAGTCCAGCTAAAATGCGCAAGGTCTCTTATTTAAATAGGACCTTCACGCATAAAGGAAGATACCTTTTGCAGCGCATTATTTTTTATACTTCAGTTGAGAGTGCAAAAGGCGAGTTCTTGCAATCCGTTCTTCATCTTTCTAGTTGTGTGCAATCCTGCTGTGTGCGACCTAGTTGTGTGTGACCCCGCTGTGTGTATCAATTTTTCAAGATCGAGAGGACAAGGCTGGTTTGGTTGTGTGCCTAGGTCTTGTATGAGTCTTGTAAAATCTTCATTATTTCCTTAGTAGAATTTTACTGACATTTATGCCCAAGGGTTTTTCCACTTTGAGGTTTTTCCCTTGTAAAGCTCAATTCGTGTGTTCTTTACTTTTCTATCTTGCACTATTGTTTTCCAGTTTTCTGCACAGTACAAGATTGAACTTGATATTCAATCCTACAGTTGGGTTTTAAGATAAATTTTCTTTTTCAATTGGCACCAGAGCATGTCTCTAGATACACTTAGAGTGAATCCTAAGGAACGTGGGATAGATCGGGTTGTTGGTTCTGTCTCTCATCCTCTATACTTCAATAGGGAGAACTACAAAGATTGGAAAGCAAAGATGAAGTCTTTATTATGGGCTTTAGATGATAGGGCTTGGAGTACAGTGGTCCACGAGTATACCTTGCCTACAAAAACTGTTAAAATTAATAATAAAAAGAAATCTTCTGATAGCAAAAATGTGGTGGATGATGTTAGTGAAGTTATTATTCCTACACCTAGGGAAGAATGGACTGATGCTGAAGTCACACACTCCACTAATAATCAAAAAGAGTTGAATGCTTTATTTACTGATGTTTCACCTGATCAATTTATTTACATACGTAACTGTGAAACTTCCAATAAAGGAAGGGAAACAAAGAAGGAGGCAAAGGTTGAAGTGTTTATTTCACAATTCCAGAGAATCAAGATGGAAGAAGAGGAGACCTTTCCTCAGTTCTATGCAAAGTTGTCAACAATTGTTGTAGTCTTGGTGAGATAATTTATGAATCTCAAATTGTCAAAAATGTACTAAGATCCTTACCTTTTAGATTTCAACCTAAGAAAACTGCCATCACAGAGGTAAGAAATCTAAAATTTTTGAAACTTTCTGAAGTAGTTGGTGCTTTAAAAAGCTATGAAATGGAATTGCCACTTCAACCTAAGAAAAGCAAAAGTATTGCTTTGCATGCGGTAAAGGAAGATAATGATCAGGTTGAGAGGATTAGCGAGGAAGAATTTGCCTTGTTGACTAAACAATTTCAAAGGTTTTTAAAAAATAAAAATTCTAAAGGAAAATCATGTTCGACATCAAAGAATATTAAACCTAGTTTGTCATTTGAAAAAAATTATAAGGTTGACCGATTTGATAACAATACTGACAAAAGAAAGTGCTATGAATGTTCAAGATATGATCATGAAGCTAAGCAGTGTGCCAACACTCTACAGAGGATGATGTTTGAAAA
>JAEHOF010000124.1:0-46256 GCA_018257905.1 Gillenia trifoliata | reverse complement strand
TACCTTTGTGCAACCCTATGTTGCACTAGATGGAGAAGTCTTCAGTCTTCACAATGAGGCAGCTTCTCTTCTTTAGCTCATCTCCTTGTGGCATCGAAACGAACCATGTATCATGCAAATGATATGCATCCATGGATTCCAAAAATGACAAGTCAGTTTCTCCAGTCAAATAGTTGAAAAGAAGAAACTGACTAGAAATCCAAACTAAGGTATATATGAAGATTTGGAAAAACCAAGTTTTTAGACCATGAACAATGCGAACTTTTTCTCAACAGATTTGTGAGGGTTAACACAAGATTTGAAGCACGAAAAAGAGTTTGCAGCTGGGGTTTGTGAAGAACACAGAGAGGAGGCTCGAAGAGCTTAAAACACTCTCATGAAAAATATGATTGTTCTCACAAAAAAAACAAATGAACTTTAAAGAAGATTCAAGCAAGCATTTTCATGGATAGTTTTATAAATTTTCAATGAAAAACATTACTCAGAAAATGCTTGCTGCTGCTAGGGTTTCTGCTGGAGAGGAAAAACAAGGCACTCTCTTTTAAGATGAAGTTCAAAACCTTGAAACCAATGACCCCCACCCCAAAGCTTTTTTAAGAAAATGTTTTCTTTGGAGCAACTGAAGTACAACACACAAGGACACTTGTCAAATACAAATTCAATCTGAAAAGATCAATGGTGAAAAAAACTCATTCTCGGGTAAAAAGTGTCAGACCATCCCATGTGGGTTTTCTTAAATTGTGTGCTAGCTTTCGTGGAAAACAGATGCACAACTTGACCAGACAATATTACTAGTCAGAATGCATAAGAATTTTAAACTTGAAATGCATGTGCATATACAAACCTGACTTGAGTTCAATCACACCCAATTGCACTTTTTTCTTCAATGATTCATACTTCAATACCAAGTATCCCAAAGTCTAATCTAATGTAAATTGATTTAAAGAGCTTGTGTGATAAAATGTTACAAGTTTGACAAGGAAAGCCAAAAACTACTAAGACTAGACTTCACAATCTCCCCCTTTGGTTTTCCTTGACCAAACAACCCAAATTAAAAATAATTTCGCACTCCACACTCAAGAGGACTTCAAAGGCCTTAAACCTGTACAAAACAACTCTTGACAAGAACAAGTGAAATTTATCATGAAGATTACATTATTAAATCATCATTAAATCTAGGGCTATGATTTTTGTACCGAAATACCGAAACTGAACCGAAAAAACTCGAACCGAATACCGAAGCCCCCGAAACCGAAAACTCCCGAACGGTTCGGTAACCGATACCGAAAAAATACTAAAATTTCGGTATGGGGATCGGGATGGTATTACCATATATTCGGTAATACCGAACCGAACCGAAAGTGTGTATATATATATATTATATGTTAATTATATATATATATATTAATACTATTAGTCCTATTAATATATTATATGACCGACTTCGAACGAATCGAAGTTATCGAACTACACCACCTCACCACCTCGTTGCACAACCATCCTTTCTCTGCTTTGCCTTTCTCTGTCACCTAGCCACCTCACCACCAACAGGCAACAGATGACTCGTTGCACATCCACCACCACCACCACGACTCGATCTCAATCTATGCCGCACACCCACCACCACCATGACTCGATCTTTCTTCTTTCTTCACAATTCACACCTCAGTCAGCCACCACCACCACCACCCATCCTTTCCTTCCACCACCTTCACACTGACTCCGTCACCCAGCCACCACCCCCACGGGTCCACGACTTCTCTCTGGTCCTCACAGATTGGAATCACTGGATTGGTAAGTCTCTATTGTCTACAAATGTCAAATCCTAAAATTTCAAATTAGGTTAGAGTTTTAATTCAATTTGTCAAATTGGGGATTAATTTTCGATTTAAGGCTTTAATTTTGGAGAAATTAGTAGGGCATGTTGTAATGTTTGTTTTGTTCTCTGAGTTCTCTAGTTCTCTGTTCTCTGAGTTCTCTTCTTGAGTTCTCCTCTGGTCCATGTTGTAATGTTTGTTTCGTTTGCAACTTGTTGCTGTAAAAATGGGTTTGGTCCAATACCAAAGTGATCCCGAACTGAAAAATTATTTTCGGTAGTACCGAAAATCAGTATCCCAAATCAATTGGCTTGGTATCGGTATACAAAATTCTCAAACCAAAAAAATCGGTTCGGTAATTGGATCCCTTGTTTTTTCTCCCCCATTTTGTCATGGCAAGACAAAGTGAGGTAGAATATTGCAATAAAACATAGGCTTATCAAATTGATATATGACTGCAAGATAGCTAGCAAGAACCTAAATTTGTATGATAAGGCAATACAACTTGGCAGCTAGTAAACTAACAAAAAGTAAGCACAAGTCATATACACAATCCAAATAAGGCATACATTATATCACATCAAATAGAAGCATAGTAGAATCAACATGGTAGAAAACAACATACCACTTTAAGCATAAAGACATAACTAATACACATGGAAGTTAGTCAATAGCAAATGACAAGAGAGCAACACCACTAAAATATACCAAGCAAAGGAATAAAGTTAGGGAATGAACTTAGTGCATGCAGTACACCAACAAAATTCCTACTCCCTTATAACCTGTGCTCTCATAACTACACTCCTCCAAAATGAGTGCTCTCATAAAGCAACATGACTCCCCCATAATACCTCCTAGATGTGAACAACCCCAAAAGGACCCACTAGATGAACAAGTATACATTGTCTAGTCATCATCGGCCATGCATCTTCACTCCTAAAACTCATAATCAATAACCAAGTTCCCATCGGTGAGGCGGGAAGATCGATGGCCCCAAGAGATAGGCAATAAAGTCCATGATACCTTATAACTCACTAGAAAGGAGAGCCAACATGGAGCTAAAGACAAGCCGGTTCAAGGAAATGAGATGTCGTGTGAGGATGAAGGACAAGAGCAAATTATCAAGAAAAAAAAAATGCGGAAGGATCATATATGCAATTATGAGATAATCGAGACATGATAAAGTTGGCATTAGCAATGACAATGTTGTCATATGGAGAAAACCAAGATATGTATTGAGATGATGTCATGTTATCAACAGAAAAGACCTTTCCTTTTAGCCGGACAAAAAGCGCAAATGACTTGAATGTCCAATTTTGATTCCTATCGACTAGAAACATTGACTAGTGGAAATGGGAATACGGTCCATTTGTGAAGTTTTGTGAGAGCTAACACAATACTATGTAACCAAGGAACAGCACAGTGGCTTGGAGATGACCACTGACAATAAATCGGGAGATACGAAATATGAGTATAATCTCTTAGCACCAATAAACTACGGTAGTAAGTCAAACCACAATGGGAATGAAAGAAAAATAGCTTCAATAACTATGCTTCCAGAGAAAATAACCAAAAATAAAGACTTGAATTGGAAACATGAAATGCTATCATAACTCTCAAGCATACAAATCTTTAAGGTCATACATAGGCAGTAATACTAAGATTAATGCTTGCTCATGATGCAACAATGATGTGTCAAAGTATGGGTAGGAGAAGTTGATAGCCATCTTAGAAATCATAGCTTCTTACTAACAAGGCCAAAACTAATTTGAAAGTTAATCAAACTTTTAATAATCTATTGAGCCCACAGAAACAACACCTCCACCATAATATGAACAAAGAACAAGACACGAGAAAAATCCTAATCAAGAGATGTTGGAATGTGGCAAAGGCAAATTGAGATACAAAGTCATTAGAAGTGGTTGGTGCAATTTTAATTGAGGCACCACAAGATTCTTTTGAATTTTTATGACAAGAAGTGTATTGATTTTGATGACATGACATTGCATGGAAGAACACTTTTGTAGAGATGAACATTGTTGTAAGGGATGAATTTATTTAGGTTTTCCCTTTTTGAAGATTTTGAGAATCTTTGCCCTTTTTTTCTTTTTTTCAAGGGTCTAAGGCGTGATGACAAGAAAAATAAGTGGGGTTTCCACTTGAATTGATACTTGGTTCAAATTATAGAGTAAGTAGGCACTAACACTCAATCAAGACCAAAGGTAAATTAACACACAAATCAACCCGAGCTTTTGTTAGAGAAAAATGATTTTTAGGAGGACATCGAGTTACAAGAGAACTTTTTGACATCACGATTGAATAGCTACTCAGCTTCATCTACATATCACGATACCACCATGTATGATAGTCAAGAGATGCCGTGAGAGAAAAACATAACTATCGGTGGTGAGAGACTAATTAAAGCCCAGACTATGCAAGGGCAAACAAAATTTAAAAACGAGTGGAAGCATAGCTATTTGTATTTAATTTTGAGCATAAATACCAATAGACCGTCGAAGATTTTCATGCCTTCGTTATCTAGTGCTTTTGTGAAATATCGGCTAAATTTGTTTTCGGTTAGCCTGAGTTAAGGTAAGAATTTTACCTTACACAAGATCTGATGAAATGGTGCAATATGCCAAAATGGTTGGTCCTTGGCTACATTGGGCCAGGGTTCTTGAATATGTCAATGACACTTAAATGCACTTATTGAGGCAGCATGATGAGAATGAATCGAGGATATTGATAGTCCGCTTTCCTAACGACATGAGGTGTATGTCGCTTGCAAATACAACTCTGCGTCAAGGTGCAAGAGGAAAGCTGATAGCTTCTTTGTATCTCCAATCATGTACTTGGAACATCCACGGGCGAGTACTTAACATTTTCCTTAGTTCTTGAATGACATTTTTAAGACAACCATATTTGGAAATGTGCCCTAAAACCAATCATATGATGATACTTTACGGACATTTCAAATGTTAAACTAATTTAGTTTAATATAAAGGGCAATGATTATTGTTAGTAGTCTCATATAAATGTTGTTATATACTTAAACAATAATAAGTCAAAGGAATATGTGCTTATGAAGATGTAATCTAAACAAGTTAGGTTCATGAGACCATTCTCATTCAGTGACATATCCTAAACGTTCACGATCATAGGATTGTCGATTGGGCATTCAACAGTCAGTTAAGATCGATTACATGTTATATCTTCTATAGGGAGAGTGGCTAGTCTCGAGTCATTGGTGTAAGTGACATCAAGATGGCATGCGTGCTCAATAGGAATGAAGTTCTTGAAAGGCGATCAGCGATGAGTTTTCATGATCATGTCACACTGAACTCGTAGTTGGAATAATGCAAATTAGTCCTTTGACACAGGCATCACGGTTGTCTTGTGGTGAGGTGTAATCTTTGATTATGTCGACACCCCATCCAGAGGGTGTCCACGGCATAGTTGAGGTTAAGCTACTTAGCCATGAGGCAAGTGAATGCGCAGCAAGGGATCTACAACATGAACCGTTTGAGGAGAATGCTACAGATATGATTAAGAATCTCGGCGGGAAGTATGAATAAGGTTTTGGAAGTCGTTCAAATCATATTCAATGTAATCATATAAGTAATGGAATCGCGTTGGATAGTAGAAGCATTGAATAAAACATCAAACGAACAATGTGGCGAGGTATTGTATTAGAGAGAAGGCCCAGTATTGCATTGCAATCCCTAAGCCCGAATAGGTTTCTGCACCTCTTGATTAAGCAGTGGCCATGACATCTTGCTAGGTGTCACTCATGGTTTGTGGATGCCCTATAAGTGGCATAATCACTTAGGAAGAATTGAAAATATGTTTCAATTCGGAAATGAGTTGAAAGAGTTCTAATCCTCCTTTGCCTGTTAAAAAGGAACTAATGGATCGCACAGAGTGTAAGGTGGGAGTTTGATGCAAAGAATGGAGATGAGTAAAGAATAATTAAATGGTTTAATTATTTATGGCAAGAGATTAGTTAATATGTTAATTAATCAGACGAATAAGTTCGTTAAAGACCTCGGGTTGGTTTTGGGCTTGAAGGCCCAATGGGCTTAGCGTCAAGCCCATTGACTTAAGTTGTATGACAACTTAATGGCTAATAATAGATTAGGGTATGCTCAAAGAACCCAGTAACGGCGGCTTTATAAAGGAATGTATAGCAAACTTGCTTTAATTGCAAGTTTGCCACTACGTGTGGAAAAAGCTATAAAGGAAACTTTGCCAGATTTCAGATTAAGGGTTTTCTTTTGGGGAGAATGGTTGAGCATGAAAATGCTCTCTTCTCTCAAAGAGGCTTGCTCCCTAGAGGAATTTAGCTGGCAATCTATTTCCTACAGGACACTCATCTTCTCATCAGACTCTCCTTGTGAAGAGACTTAGAAAGTTCCCTCCTTTGGGAACTTGGAGAAACCAATTCTTTGATCATCCTTCGAAAATGTTCTTGGAGCAAGAAGCTGGAATGAAGGCCCTCTCCATGGGTGATTATTGTTTGCTTAGGCCAAGAGGGAATCTACAAGGTATGAAATTCACAACTCAAATTGTGCTTGAGTTTTGTTAATGGTTCCACCATAATCTACTAGGCTTTAGAATTTCTTGGGTAAAGTTTTGATTTAAGTGCATACAAGCATGATCCAATTTAATTGTTAATTGCATGCTAATGATGTTGTAATGAACTTGGTTAATCCACAAATTTCCCTTCAAGTGGTATCAAAGCCTAGGTCTAGTAGATTAATTGAATCTTTTGTGTTTAATGTTTACATAGTTTGTGATTTAAATTTTGTATTAATTGTTACAAGATTTATTGTTGCTTGTTTGAATGTAAATTTTGTTGGAAAATTTGCCATCTCAAATGTTGTAGATGTAGTTCATATGAGCATGAATTTTGGAACTAAAATTTGGTGCCATGAATTTTAAGGAAATTCAGCTGGAAATCAAAAGGTTGGATTTTTGGGTTCTTGTTTGACTTGTTAAAAATGGTTTTAATGTGACAATTGGAACCCTAAATTGCCCCTATTATGGTAATATGGTATTTCCCTAATGTTTGACATTTTGGGAGTGTTTTTGGATGAAAAATGTTCATGGAACTCTTGTAGGTTTTCATGAATATTCTTCAATTGTTCTTGAAATGTTCTTGGCAAAGACAAAAAGTTTTTGTGGTTTTGATTCAAAATGTTTTGTTGTTTTCCAAAAGTTTTGGTTGTGTTTGATTGGTGATGGGTTGTTTTTGTTTGTGTTTCCGCCACCAGTGATTTTCACCCATACCAGTCTTACTATTGAAGCCGTTTCCTTGTCTCACTAATTTCTCCCATTTCCCTCACTCTCTCTTTCAAAACAGTGAAGCCATCCATCATATGCAGGGATATTTTGGGGACTTTGTGCAATTACATAAGTTTTGATACTTTTGTGTATTTGCACTTTGACGAAAGTTTGCGTTTTTTACGTAAAGGCCCCGAAAATCACTAAAGGACAAATTGTTTTGTTCCTTTGGCCAGGATTTTGTAAATGTTGAAAATTTTGGGTTCTAGTTGTAATAACATAAGTATTGGACTTATGTGTTATTACAAAAGTGACCCCCAAAGGATTTATATTTTGCAATATGGCCCAATAGTTGAGGTTGTGCATTTTGGCCCAGATTTGGAAGAGAACAATTGTTTTGTCTCTTTAAATGAGAGTGGATTTTCATTTCATTTATGTCCATTTAAATCAATTCTATGGATACAAAAACCAAATGAAAATGTTGCATTCTTGTTTAATTAGTTAAAGTGTTAATTAATTAAAGGGTGATTATGAACCTAAGCCCTACGATAATTGAGCTATGTGAAGGCCGTTTCAATTGTTTGAACCATGGGAATGTGTAGATTAGATTTTGGTTGTAATTTGATTTGATCAAATGTTGTAAAGAGCATAGCTCTTCTTTAATTTAATTGTACTCCTTTCTTGTTTTATTTGATATGCATGAAATTGAGTAGTTGAGGCCTAGCGCGATAGACGCTTTGCGTTAATGATTAGCGTGCCTATAAAATCAATCATAAAATTAAATCAGTGATCTGACACTAGGCTCGTGTTGGATCAAATCAAGGGATTCATAATCATCCTAAGGCCTAAGGCAACTATATAGTAATAGCAGATACCCAAACCTTATGTTAGTAGTACCATATACTCTTTGCTTTAAAAAGCAGATTTTACAAGCAGGTAGAATTATCATACTACTAAATCAATCAATGGACCAATAGTTGCAATGGACCAAATTGTTTTAACATTTGGATTAAGGAATGATAATTATATGTGATGAGACCTAAAACATGACTAAAATATTAAGTTGACTCAAGCGTGAGTGCAGACACTCTTTCGTAGGCTTCCCACCATGAGTGGACTCGGCGTTGTAACTCATACTGCAGCACACTATCATGGGGAGTTCTAAGTATGTGCTTGCCTAAAGGAGGAGTCCCATTTAAACTTCAGTATTTGCAGGTAGGGCAGCTCGCACATGGCGATATCATATCATTGTGAGGCTATTCTTGAAACCACTGCACGAACTAGCATGGTGGGAATGACTTAACTAAGTGCAATGATGCCATAATATCATATCATTGTGAGGAAATCATTCTCTAGAGGCCAAAATAAGATGGAGTACTTACATTAGATGTAAATGAGTAAGTGTACTCTCTCATTATTATTGTTGCTAGCAAGATCATATCATTATGCGGTGGGCTTGGTAATAGTGAGCCTTCCCGGCACACACTAAGAGTTTCCTCGAAACTCTCGAATTCGATAGAGAGGATATGGAGATTTGCGAAAATAGTGGGTGATGCTATTTGATTTAGAATTCCCGGATCAAATGGCTTAAAATCAATCTATTTATATTCGTTATGTATTTATTTACGATATGTTTGCAAAAGCATTATCCATGAACTTGACAAGAAAAAGGCAGAATTCTTAGTTTAGGACTTGGTACCACGATCCATAAGATTGTCTTGAATGGATTGTATATTACCTAAGTAGTCTCATTCTCTCTATCTTCTTATTGATAACGTGTCATTGGAAGGGCATGTTAGATAGTCTATCATAAAGAGAACAACTTTTGATAGTTGGAAATTATGTTTGGAGACATATTGGTTGTTTGACAAAAATAGTCCATAAAGATGGACTTATGATGATTTTGAATCCATTAAATGTTAAAGTGTTAAACCCAATTAAGGAGGCGGAAACAAGGCAAGGACTTCACCATGAGTCCCTATCAAATGGTTCACTAAGTTTATTGTAAACTATGTAGTGAACAATAACTACCTCTCTCAGAAATCGTTTGATGTGTATACTTATGATTGAAATAAGTTTCAAGAGAGATAGTGGGAGTTTAGGGACCATGACTATTGTGATCAATGGAAGTCAAATGAAGAAGGCAAATTAACTCCAAGGGAACAAACTTTCTTTGTAAGAAAGGATGGACATTGGGAGGGGTATTTGCAAGTAATGACTTGAGTCTTCGAGAACAAATCTTTCGAAGGTGTTGTATACGTTCTTGAATAATTCAAGGCAGTTGGTTCTTACTTGAATGCTTGATTCTTGTATTTGTGACTATGTTTTACAATGCGTTGTAAAGTGTGGCAAATAAGAGGTAGAAGATTAATGAGAGAAGAGAAAGTACTTCACGTTCGGAACGTGAATCAAATATAGATCTCTGTGACCGAATAGTGCTGCCACTCCATATGAACTACCATAGTAAATGATTGGATTATTGTAATCTAATGGATTGTCTCTATAGTAGAGATGATGTGGTAGTATTAGCTATTTAGAATGGAGCGTCTTAAAAACCCAAAGGTTATAAAGTAGTGACTAATCCCCAAATAAATTGTGACACCTCACAAAAGCCTTAAATTACGAGTTGGTCATAGATGGATGCTTTGGATCGTTAGATCCAGTCAATACCTTCTTGTTAAAATTGTATGAGGCGAAAATGTTCGAATCTTTATTCTTTTGGAAAGAATAAGAGAATCTGGGTATTGAGGTTAATTCACTTAGATATTAGTGGCACATAACCCATGACATAATTCTACTCATGTTATGTGACATTCACCAGAAGATCGCTCTCGGTTGGACTATCGTGTATTTTGAATAAACACAAGTCAGATACTTTGCAAGGTTTCAAAGAATTCAAGAATGTAAGTTGATGAGTAAGATGTCTAAAGTATGTACTTCCTTAGATTTGATCAAAGGAAATATAACACTTTAGAAAAGGATTTTTTCTTGAAAGATATCAAGGAAAATTAGCATCATAAGATAATAGTTTTCTCCATTAGGGAAGAACAGACTCGAATAAGATTTGGTTCGTTGGATGATTATCAAATATCCATATATAGGATATATATATACTTCTAAGACAATACGATTGTCAATTAGAAAACCAAAGTTTTCATGACTCCATAGGATGTAGTTTGAAGAAGACAAGTCTTAAGAATGTTAAGATTTGGGGTTGTGTGCTAACAAGCAATATTGTTTGAGAATAATCTTGTGGGATATCCTTAAATTAGTTTTTGGATATCACTTCTATTGACCCAACCTAACAAATGTTGTTTGTTGGGTAGCTCATTCTCAAATCCTACACTGAGTTGGCCTAAGGTTGGGCATATGAGCCGAAATGGGAATTCAAGAATGGTTCTTTGAGAGACAAGATGATAATCAACAAATATAACAACCTAGTTCCATACCAATAGCTCATGAAATAATGAAAACCTACATAGCTAATTGATGGCTTAAGGTGACTACAATCAAAGAGAATGGTTGACTTGGAAGAAACCATCTTTGATGTAGTCTTAGTTTCCTATTAATTCAAGATTATTAGCTACAACTTAAGCATTGATTTGTGTTTGTGGACATAATATAGGTTTCCGAGCCATTATCAAGATTGTCTTGATAATATATGTCTAAAACTAGAAATCATGACATGTAAAGTTGTGAGATTCATCCATCATGAATCTTAGCAAGCTAATGGGAGCTATAAGCATTTTATGAGAAAAATCAATGATTTGATTTCTCATAAATATAAATGAATCTTTTGTCTACAAGGTTTACAAAAGATTAGTGGGAGTTAATCATATTTCTAAATTTGAACATATATATGATATATATCAATTTTGAAGTAGAAATTCTTCTTCGTTAAAGTTATGACTTTAAACAAATAAATAATGGGAACCACAGTCTATAAACATGGAATGGAAATCTATAATGATAGATTTCAAGATATAATTGGATTATATCAATCCTAATGATAGGACCCGAAAGATGCTGAGTTTCTCATATGATGATAAGCTTCCAAAGGAAGGACAACTCACAGTAAGACTAGGAGATTGCTCTTTCAAGGGAATGTACCCTTTGACTCCCAAATAAATAATGCGTAAATTGGATCCTTTATGCATCGCCTAAAGGTGATTTATGTATTTCATATTGTATGAAAAGCGTTGATATGAATTGTACCTGAAACGGTACAAGGCGATATCAATGCAAGCCCGAGATCGGGAACCATGGCATTTATCAGTGAATCCTTAAGTATTTAAGAAACACTAAAGGATGGATTCCTCAAGAATGAGGAAGAGTTAAATGCTTGTAATGGAAGCGTAAATGTATTAGATTATGAATCCTAATCCATCATCGGAATATCTCTTTATTTTGACTAAAAGTATTTAGTGGCTGTTAAAAAGTAATGACTTTAGTGTGTTTCATCGTGTACGAAATATATACCGCCATATAGAAGCTTACAACGTTGTTGTTTGGATGGGAAAGTTATGAACTTTCTATTCGATTCCAACTTGATGTCTTTAGTGTGCGAGCACTTTGACACTAATGGGGCGTGGCTCGAAGCGGGAATCAGGTCTGCGTCAAGATCAGAACTCGAATGAGAGACTTAACCATGATTGAGAATCATGTATAATGGTAAATCGTTAATCTCAAGTTTATGCAATGGATAGCATATAGATATCCTTCATAGGCCTACTACTCAGCCATTTAGCAAAATGAATTCGAAGAGGCATCATCGGCTGATGACCAAATTTGATTGGCTCTAGTCAGTGGAGATTATTGGAAATGTGCCTAAAACCAATCATATGATGATACTTTACGGACATTTCAAATGTTAAACTAATTTAGTTTACAATATAAAGAGGCAATGATTATTGTTTGAAGTAGTCTCATATAAATGTTATAATACTTAAACAATAAGTCAAGGAATATGTGCTTATGAGAATGTAATCTAAACAAGTTAGGTTCATGAGGCCATTCTCATTCATTGACATATCTAGCGTTCACGATCATAGGATTGTCAATTGGGCATTGTGATCCGTTAAGATCGGTACATGTTATATCTTCTCTCGGGAGAGTGTGGCTAGTCTCGAGTCATTGGTGTAAGTGACATCCAAGATAGCGTGAGTGCTCATTAGGAATGAGTTCTTTGAGCGCGATCCTTGATGAGTTTTCATGATCATGTCATGAGAACTCATAGTTGGGATAATGCACAAATTAGTCCTTTGACACGAGGCATCTGAGTTGTCTTGTGGTGAGGGAGTCCTTAATCTTTGATTATCGAAGGCACCGTAGGGTGTCACGGCATAGTTGAGAGGGTTAAGCTACTTAGCCATGGAGGCAAGTGGAATGCATGACAAGGGATGCAGCTTGTAAGCCGTTTGAGGAGAATACTCTAAGGAATGTGATTGAAATCTCTTTGGCGGAGTATGAATAAGGTTTTGGAAGTCGTTCCAAATCATATTCAATGTAATCATATAAGTAATGGAATCCACGTTGGATAGTAGACATGAATAAACTATCAAACCAAACAATGTGGCCGAGTATTGTATTGAAAAGGGCCAGTATTGCATTGCAATCCTAGCTGAATAGTTTCTCTCCACCTCTTAAGTTAGCTTGAGTAGCCATGACATGTTTTGCTAGGTGTCACTCATGGTTTGTGGATGCCACATAAGTGTATAATCACTTAAAGGGAAAATTGAAAATATGTTCAATTCGGAAATGATTTGAAAGAGTTCTAATCCTCAACTGCCTCGCTAAAAAGAGAACCTAATGGATGCTTTTCACCGTGTAAGGGTAGAGTTTGATGCAAAGAATGGAATGAGTAAGAATAATTAAATGGTTTAGTATTTTATATGAGATTAGTTAATATGTTAATTAATCGGAGCGAATAAGTTAGATTAAAGACCTCGGGTTGGTTTTGGGCTTCAAGGCCCAATGGAAAACTGAGCAATCAAGCCCATTGACTTAAGTTGTATGACAACAATGGCTAATAATAGATTAGGGCCCAATAGCTCAAGAACCTATTGTAAGCCGGCTATAAGGGAATGTATAGCAAACTTGCTTTAATTGCAAGTTTGCCAGCACGTGGAAAAAGCTATAAAGGAAACTTTATAAATTTTCAAGATTAAGGGTTTTCTTTTGGGAGAATGGTTGAGCATGAAAATGCTCTCTTCTCTCAAAGAAGGCTTGCTCTAGAGATTTAGCTAGCAATCCTGTTTCCTCTAGGACACTCGTCTTCACCATCCAGGCTCTCAGCTTGGTGAGGGCTTAGAGGTTCCACTCCTTTGGGAACTTGGAGAAACCAATTCTTTGATCATCCTTGAAAATGTTCTTGGAGCAAAAGAAGCTTGAATGAGAGCCCTCTCCATGGGTGATTAGCCTTTGTAGGCAAAGAGGAATCTACAAAGGTATAAAATTCACAACTCAAATTGTCTTGAGTTTTGTTAATGGTTCACCATAATCTACTAGGCTTTAGAATTTCTTGGGTAAAGTTTTGATTTAAGTGCATACAAGCATGATCACGCCAATTAATTGGTAATTGCATGCTAATGATGTTGTAATGAACTTGGTTAATCCACAAATTTCCCTTCAAACCATACATCTTTGAGTCTTTTTCTTAACCCGTCTAATTTATTGGCTCTCACATTTTTGGCTAAAGGTTGAACGAGTTGAGCAATTATATTTCACTTCTTTGACTAGATGATCAGCACGACCTTTCAAGCAATTTTTCTCTTTTAGTGAAGTTTCCTACATTTATTTGATGTGACCCATTTCTCACAGTGATGACATGTTAGAATAGACCTTTTCTTTGTTACATTGTCAGTCCTTGATGTAGGTTTGAGATCCTTTTCGAACTTTGTTTTCAAAACATTTGAACCCAGAGCTACTCCCAAGAAAAGCCAAGTCAGTTATCTTTATAAGGCTTTCCCCAGAATTCAACATCTTGTCAACCTTTTCGGCTGTAGTGGTGGACCACCTTATTAATTGCTTAACATCTCGGCCACGTAGTTTGATTTGAAAGTGCGAAATGCGACATTACCCTCTTTAAGAACATGCACTTGATTTGATAAGTTCTTTTTAAGGAAACGATAAGATCAAGAGGGGGCGGGGCTTCAAGGAAGCAATCTTTTCTTGTGATCTTATGCGAGCTAGTACGGTGACTCATTTTCTTCGGTAGATCTTTAACTTTGTCATTGAATGCGATGTTGTTCCTTTTTGTATTGCAAATCTCATTGAACAGACTATCATACTTGATTGCTTGTATTAGAGATATGACGGATAAATCATATTCATCAAGCACAAATTCTTCATCCTTGGATTTATCATCTGAATTGAAGCAACAAGAGCAACAATTTGTAGCCGTCATTTGATGACTAGTCAGTTATTGAGTGTTCACTATCATTATCCTCGAAGTTTCCATCATGGGAATTATCTCTTACGTGAGCTTATCTCATATTGTTTGCACGTTGGCCCGAGTGGTGGCCAACTCCCCCACATGTGAAGCACTCTGATTGTCATTTTGAAGGTCACGGCTTATTTTAAGTTGGATGATCTCGTCTTGTACCAAAAGATATTTTCCTTATAGTCTCGATTTTGAATCTTTTGATGTGCTTCCTTTGTTCCCACTTCTTTTGTTGTCTCTTCCCTTATCCTTGAATTCTCTTGAATTGTTTCACAAATAATACCAAGTCTTCCTCACGGAGAAAGTTCTTTAGCACCCTTGGAAGTATGTGACTCTTCAACCATTTTTTTAGAGAGCAATATCCTTACCTTTTTAGATCTCCTTCTTCCATTTCAAGTTCCATCTCATATGTTTATAAGCTTACCCACAAGTTTCCCAAACTTGATTTCATTTAAATCTTGAACCTCTTGGATGGCGGTCTTTTTCATTGAACTTCTTTATGAAACCCTAATATCACTTCTTTACAATGGTAGTCGTCAATCGGTTTCCCGAGGCTCGAGGCTTTGTTTGTCAACAACTTTAAACCTCCTCATGAACAACGAAAAAGACTCGAGTCTTTCATTTCCAATTCTTCAAACTTGATGAGTCATTTTGAAGTTTAAGATCCTTCACTTACTTGTCACCTTCATGAATAATTCGGGTTATCCATTACTTGCTTTGCAAGTGTGCAATGTCGAATATTGACCAAATTGAGTTGATGTGATGGTTGTAACAATTGTATTTCTTGCCTTTTTATTTTCCATTGCCACAATTACTTCACTAGTGGTCCAATCACTTTTTGCTTTATCACCCTTTCACCATCCGAAGTCAGTGGGTACCTTTCATTCAAGAGTGAGATAATCAATGGCATTCAAATCTGAGAATCCAAGAAGATTTGGAAGTTCTCACTCATGCGGCATAGTACTGTTAGTCAAAAAGCAGGAGAGTTACAAGAACTTCGGCAAATCGGTCACGTTGCATGGTGAAAGTCCCGGTACAGTACCGGAGATCTCTCATATGTCTAGAAAGTGAAGCTACGATATCAGTGTAAATTGGTACCGGTGGAATATCCTTGCAAGCTAAAAAATTAATCTTGCAGTCTGCTTATTCAAAGAACTAGTCAACTAGTTACAAGTTAGTCTTGACAAAAACACACTAGTATGAAATAAGCTTAGCGACTAGACAACACAACTAGTGGACTCTTACTAGTTTAAATTACAGCAACAAGTATTCACATGCAAAGCAAATTCATATCGGATAACATGACATGACATGCAACATTAACAATAAAACAAGCGGAGACAACATTAATCAATGGTCTCACAATCATTTGGTGCCGGAAAAAACCCCCTAAGCTGGGTTAAAAAACCGGGGAACTCCGGGAAGTCTGATCATTTAGTGAAAATAGAGGTTCATGCAGATAACTCATCAAGGCTCAATTCCTAGACCCTAATTTATGGAGCGACATTACCTTTGTGCAACCCTATGTTGCACTAGATGGAGAAGTCTTCAGTCTTCACAATGAGGCAGCTTCTCTTCTTTAGCTCATCTCCTTGTGGCATCGAAACGAACCATGTATCATGCAAATGATATGCATCCATGGATTCCAAAAATGACAAGTCAGTTTCTCCAGTCAAATAGTTGAAAAGAAGAAACTGACTAGAAATCCAAACTAAGGTATATATGAAGATTTGGAAAAACCAAGTTTTTAGACCATGAACAATGCGAACTTTTTCTCAACAGATTTGTGAGGGTTAACACAAGATTTGAAGCACGAAAAAGAGTTTGCAGCTGGGGTTTGTGAAGAACACAGAGAGGAGGCTCGAAGAGCTTAAAACACTCTCATGAAAAATATGATTGTTCTCACAAAAAAAACAAATGAACTTTAAAGAAGATTCAAGCAAGCATTTTCATGGATAGTTTTATAAATTTTCAATGAAAAACATTACTCAGAAAATGCTTGCTGCTGCTAGGGTTTCTGCTGGAGAGGAAAAACAAGGCACTCTCTTTTAAGATGAAGTTCAAAACCTTGAAACCAATGACCCCCACCCCAAAGCTTTTTTAAGAAAATGTTTTCTTTGGAGCAACTGAAGTACAACACACAAGGACACTTGTCAAATACAAATTCAATCTGAAAAGATCAATGGTGAAAAAAACTCATTCTCGGGTAAAAAGTGTCAGACCATCCCATGTGGGTTTTCTTAAATTGTGTGCTAGCTTTCGTGGAAAACAGATGCACAACTTGACCAGACAATATTACTAGTCAGAATGCATAAGAATTTTAAACTTGAAATGCATGTGCATATACAAACCTGACTTGAGTTCAATCACACCCAATTGCACTTTTTTCTTCAATGATTCATACTTCAATACCAAGTATCCCAAAGTCTAATCTAATGTAAATTGATTTAAAGAGCTTGTGTGATAAAATGTTACAAGTTTGACAAGGAAAGCCAAAAACTACTAAGACTAGACTTCACAATCTCCCCCTTTGGTTTTCCTTGACCAAACAACCCAAATTAAAAATAATTTCGCACTCCACACTCAAGAGGACTTCAAAGGCCTTAAACCTGTACAAAACAACTCTTGACAAGAACAAGTGAAATTTATCATGAAGATTACATTATTAAATCATCATTAAATCTAGGGCTATGATTTTTGTACCGAAATACCGAAACTGAACCGAAAAAACTCGAACCGAATACCGAAGCCCCCGAAACCGAAAACTCCCGAACGGTTCGGTAACCGATACCGAAAAAATACTAAAATTTCGGTATGGGGATCGGGATGGTATTACCATATATTCGGTAATACCGAACCGAACCGAAAGTGTGTATATATATATATTATATGTTAATTATATATATATATATTAATACTATTAGTCCTATTAATATATTATATGACCGACTTCGAACGAATCGAAGTTATCGAACTACACCACCTCACCACCTCGTTGCACAACCATCCTTTCTCTGCTTTGCCTTTCTCTGTCACCTAGCCACCTCACCACCAACAGGCAACAGATGACTCGTTGCACATCCACCACCACCACCACGACTCGATCTCAATCTATGCCGCACACCCACCACCACCATGACTCGATCTTTCTTCTTTCTTCACAATTCACACCTCAGTCAGCCACCACCACCACCACCCATCCTTTCCTTCCACCACCTTCACACTGACTCCGTCACCCAGCCACCACCCCCACGGGTCCACGACTTCTCTCTGGTCCTCACAGATTGGAATCACTGGATTGGTAAGTCTCTATTGTCTACAAATGTCAAATCCTAAAATTTCAAATTAGGTTAGAGTTTTAATTCAATTTGTCAAATTGGGGATTAATTTTCGATTTAAGGCTTTAATTTTGGAGAAATTAGTAGGGCATGTTGTAATGTTTGTTTTGTTCTCTGAGTTCTCTAGTTCTCTGTTCTCTGAGTTCTCTTCTTGAGTTCTCCTCTGGTCCATGTTGTAATGTTTGTTTCGTTTGCAACTTGTTGCTGTAAAAATGGGTTTGGTCCAATACCAAAGTGATCCCGAACTGAAAAATTATTTTCGGTAGTACCGAAAATCAGTATCCCAAATCAATTGGCTTGGTATCGGTATACAAAATTCTCAAACCAAAAAAATCGGTTCGGTAATTGGATCCCTTGTTTTTTCTCCCCCATTTTGTCATGGCAAGACAAAGTGAGGTAGAATATTGCAATAAAACATAGGCTTATCAAATTGATATATGACTGCAAGATAGCTAGCAAGAACCTAAATTTGTATGATAAGGCAATACAACTTGGCAGCTAGTAAACTAACAAAAAGTAAGCACAAGTCATATACACAATCCAAATAAGGCATACATTATATCACATCAAATAGAAGCATAGTAGAATCAACATGGTAGAAAACAACATACCACTTTAAGCATAAAGACATAACTAATACACATGGAAGTTAGTCAATAGCAAATGACAAGAGAGCAACACCACTAAAATATACCAAGCAAAGGAATAAAGTTAGGGAATGAACTTAGTGCATGCAGTACACCAACAAAATTCCTACTCCCTTATAACCTGTGCTCTCATAACTACACTCCTCCAAAATGAGTGCTCTCATAAAGCAACATGACTCCCCCATAATACCTAGATGTGAACAACCCAAAGGGACCCACTAGATGAACAAGTATCTGTTGTCTAGTCATCATCGACGCCATCTTCCTCCTAAAACTCATAATCAATAACCAGAGTTCCCATCGGTGAGGCGGAAGGGTCGATGGCCCAAGATAGGCAATAAAGTCCATGATACCTTATAACTCACTAGGGGAGAGCCAACATGGGCTAAAAGACAAGCGGTTCAAGAGGCTTGAGATGTGATGTGAGGATGAAGGACAAGGCAAATTATCAAGAAAAAAATGCGGAAGGATCCTTATATGCAATTATGAGATAATCGGACATGATAAAGTTGGCATTAGCAATGACAATGTTGTCATATGGAAAAAACAAGATATGTGGCCGAGATGATGTCATGTTATCGATAGAAAAGACCTTTCCTTGCAATAGGACAAGCGCAAATGACTTGAATAATCCCAAATTTGATTCCTAGTATACGGCTAGAAACATTATTTAGTTTGAAATGGGAATACGGTCCATTTGTGAGAAGTTTTGTGAGCTAACACAATACTATGTAACCAAGGAACACCACAAGTGGCTTGGAGATGACAACACAACAATAAATCGGAGATACGAAATATGAGTATAATCTTAGCACCAATAAACTACGGCTAGTAAGTCGAACCACAATGGGAATGAAAGAAAAATGGCTTCAATAACTATGCTTCAAGAGAAAATAACCAAAAATAAAGACTTGAATTGGAAACATGAAATGCTATGTAACTCTCAAACACAAATCTTCAAAGGTCCATACATAGGCTTGATTAATACTAAGATTAATGCTTGCTCATGATGCAACAATGATGTGTCAAAGTATGGTGGGAGGATTGTTGATAGCCATCTTGAAATCATAGCTTCTTACTAACAAGGCCAAAAACTAATTTGAAAGTTAATCAAACTTTTAATAATCTATTGAGCCCTAGAAACAACACCTCCTACATAATATGAACAAAGAACAAGACACAAGAAAAATCCTAATCAAGAGATGTTGGAATGTAGCAAAGGCAAATTGAGATACACAAGTCATTAGAAGTGGTTGAATTCTGCAATTTAATTGAGGCACCACAAGATTCTTTAATTTTATGACAAAAGTGTATTGATTTTGATGACACATGACATTGCATGGAAGAACACTTTTGTAAGAGATGAACATTGTTGTAGGGATGAATTTGTTGAAGTTTTCCCTTTTGAAGATTTTGAGAATCGCCCCTTTTTTCTTTTTTTTTTTTCGGGGTCTAAAGCGTGATGACAAGAAAAATAAAGTGGGGTTTCCACTTGAATTGATACTTGGTTCAAATTATAGAGTAAGTAGAGGCACTAACAACTCAGTAAGACCAAGAGTGAAATTAACACACAAATCAACCCAAGCTTTTGTTAGAGAAAAAATGATTTTGAGAGGACATCGGGTTACAAGAGAACTTTTGACATCACGGTGAATAACTACTCAACTTCATCTACATATCAAAGTACCATGTGATAGTCGAGATGCGAATGAGAGAAAACATAACTATCGATGAGTGAGAGACTAATTAAAGCCAGACTATGCAAAGACAGAAACAAAATTTAAAAACAGTGGAAGCATAGCTATTCAACTTATTTAATTTTGAGCATAAATACCAATAGACCGTCGAAGATTTTCATACCTTCGATTATCTAATTCTTTTTGTGAAAATATCGGCTAAATTTGTTTTCGGTTGGCACAAAGGTTAAGGTAAGAATTTTGCAACCACAAGATCTACGATGAAATGGTGCAATGGCAAAATGGTTGGTCCTTGAGAGGCATTTGGGTGGGGGTTCTTGAATATGTCAATGACACTTAAATGCACTTATTGAGCGAGTATGATGAGGTAGTCAGCGAGGGATATTGATAGTCCCTTTCCTAACAACATGAGGTGTATGTCCTTCACGAATACAACTCCCCTACCATCAAAAGGTGCAAGAGAAGCAATGACTTCTTTGTCTCCAATCATGTACTTGGAACATCCCACACGGGCGAGTACTTAACATTTTCCTTGGTTCTTGAATGAGCATTTTAAGACAACCATGTTGGAAATGTGCCCTAAAACCAATCATATGATGATACTTTACGGACATTTCCAAATGTTAAACTAATTTAGTTTAATATAAAGGGCAATGATTATTGTTTAAAGTAGTCTCATATAAATGTTATATACTTAAACAATAAGTCAAGGAATATGTGCTTATGAGAATGTAATCTGAAGCAAGTTAGGTTCATGAGACCATTCTCATTCGTTGACATATCCTAAACGTTCTGATCATAGGATTGTCAATTGGGCATTGACAGTCAGTTAAGATCGGTACATGTTATATCTTCTCTCGGGAGAGTGGCTGAATCTCGAGTCATTAGTGTAAGTGACATCAAGATAAGCATGTAGGTGCTCAAATAGGAATGAGTTCCTTCGAGCCGCGATCAACGATGAGTTTCTTGATCATGTCACATGAGCTTCATGGTTGGGATAATGCAAATTAGTCCTTTGACACGAGGCATCACGGTTGTCTTGTGGTGAGGTCCTTAATCATGATTATGTCAAAGGCACCCCATCAGAATTTGTCCACGGCATAGTTGGGGTTAAGCTACTTAGCCATGGAGGCAAGTGAATGCGCCTTGAGGATCTCCCAACCTTGAACCGTTTGAGGAGATACTCTGAATATGATTAAAATCTACGCGGAAGTATGAATAAGAGTTTTGAGTCGTTCCAAGTCATATTCAATGTAATCATATAAGTAATGGAATCACATTGGATAGTAGACATGAATAAACTATCAAACCAAACAATGTGGCCACAGTATTGTATTGAGAAGACCGTGTGCATTTGCAATCTAGTTGAATAGGTTTCTCCACCTCTTCGATTAGCTTGGGTAGCCATGACATCTTGCTAGGTGTCACTCATGGTTTGTGGATTTGCCCTATAAGTGTATAACCACTTAAGGGAAGAATTGAAAATATGTTTCAATTCGGAAATGATTTGAAGTTCTAATCCTCCCTTTGCCACCAAGCTAAAAAGGAACCTAATGGATCGCTTTGCAGGTGTAAGGTGAGTTTGATGCAAGGAATGGAGATGGTAAAGAATAGTCCAAATGGTTTAATTATTTATGGCAAGGATAGTTAATATGTTAATTAATCGAATGAATAAGTTAGTTAAAGACCTCGGGTTGGTTTTGGGCTTGAGGCTGATGGGCCGAGCGTCGAGCCCATTGACTTAAGTTGTATGACAACTTAATGGCTAATGTAGATTGGGGTAATAGCTCAAAGAACTGAAATGTGGCCGACTTCTCAGGAGATGTATAGCAAACTTGCTTTAATTGCAAGTTTGCCACTACAATGTGGAAAAGCTATAAAAGGGAAGCTTTATAGAATTTTCAAGATTAAGGGTTTTCTTTTGGGAGAATGGTTGAGCATGAAAATGCTCTCTTCTCTCAAAGAGGCTTGCTCCCTAGAGGAATTTAGCTAGCAATCTATTTCACTCTAGGACACTCATCTTCTCATCGGAGCTTCTCTTGGTGAAAGACTTGAGGTTCCCTCGCTGGGAACTTGGAGAAACCAATTCTTTGATCATCCTTGAAATGTTCTTGGAGCAAGAGCTTGGAATGAGGCCCTCTCCATGGGTGATTGGCCTTTGCTTAGGCAAGGAATCTACAAAAGGTATAAAAAATTCACAACTCAAATTGTGCTTGAGTTTTGTTAATGGTTCACCATAATCCTACTAGGCTTTAGAATTTCTTGGGTAAAGTTTACGATTTAAGTGCATACAAGCATGATCCGCCAATTAATTGTTAATTGCATGCTAATGATGTTGCTTAATGAACTTGGTTAATCCACAAATTTCCCTTCAGAAGTGGTATCAAAGCCTAGGTCTAGTAGATTGGTGAATCTTTTGTGTTTGTGTTTACATAGTTTGTGATTTAAATTTTGTAATTGTTACAAATTTATTGTTGCTTGTTTGAATGTAAATTTTGTTGGAGAGAATTTACCATCTCAAATGTTGTAGATGTAGTTCATATGAGCATGAATTTTGGAACTAAGAATTTGGTGCCATGAATTTTGAGGAAATTCGGCCAAATCCAAAGGTTGGATTTTTGGGTTCTTGTTTGACTTGTTAAAATGGTTTTAATGTGACAATTGGAACCCCTAAGTGCCCTATTATGGTATATAATTTCCCTAATGTTTGACAATTTTTGGGAGTGTTTTGGATGAAAATGTTCATGGAACTCTTGTGGGTTTTCATGAATGTTCTTCATTGTTCTTGAAATGTTCTTGGCAAAGACAAAGTTTTGTGGTTTGATTCCAAAATGTTTGTTGTTTTCCAAAAGTTTTGGTTTGTGTTTGATTGGTGATGGGTTGTTTTTTGTTTTGTGTTTGAAAAATTCTTCACATACTTACAATCAGATTTTCGCCCCGCATCTCGTCTTACTATTCAAGCCATTCCTTGTCTCCCACTAAATTCTCCCATTCCCTCACTCTCTTTCAAAACAGCCGGCCATCCCCTCATATGGGATATTTTGGGGACTTTTATGCGGTCGTAAAGTTTTGATACTTTTGTGTATTTGCTTTGACTGGTTTGCGTTTTACGTAAGGCTAAAATCACGACAAAAAGGACAAATTGTTTGTTATTTTAATGAAGTTTTTGTAAATGTTGAAATTTTTGGGTTCTAGTTGTAATAACATAGAGTATTGGACTTATGTGTTATTACAAAGTGACCCCAAAAAGTTTATATTTTACAATATGGCCCAATAGTTGAGGTTATTGCATTTTGGCCCAAATTGGAAGAGAACAAAATTGTTTTGTCTCTTTAAATGAGAGTGGATTTTCATTTCATTTAGCTCCATTTAAATCAATTCTATGGATACAAGAAGCAAATGAAAATGTTGCATTCTTGTTTAATTAGTTAAAGTGTTAATTAATTAAAGGGTGATTATGAACCTAAGCCTCGATATGGTGAGCTATGTGAAAGGCCGTTTCAAAATTGTTTGAACCATGGGAATGTGTAGATTAGATTTTGGTTGTAATTTGATTTGATCAAATGTTGTAGAGCATAAGCTCTTCTTTAATTTAGTGTACTCCTTTCTTGTTTTATTTGATATGCATGAAATTGGGTAGTTGGGGTACAACGCCCAATAAGACAACACACGTTAATGTGATTAAGCATATAACTAAAATCAATCACCGTCCCTAGTCCAGTGATCCAACACTAGGCTCGTGTTGGATCAAATCAAGAGTTCATAGTCATCCTAAGGCCCTAAGGCAACTATAGTCCTTAAACGAATGCAAACCTTATGTTAGTAGTACCATATACTCTTGCTTTAAAAACCGTTTTACAAGCTTGAGTGGGAATTATCATATACTTTACTAAATCAATCCAATGGACCAATAGTTGCAATAGGACCAAATTGTTTTAATTTGATTAAAATGATAATTATATGTGATGAGACCTAAAACCCTCGACTAAAATATTAAGTTGATAAAGCGTGGGAGATGCTTTGAACACTCTTTCGTGAGCTTCCACCATGGTGGACTCAGTTTGTAACTCATACACGGCTTCACCCTATCATGGGGAGTTCAAGTATGTCTTGCTAAAGGAGGAGTCCATTTAAACATACATGATGTTGTAGGTAGGGCAACTACGCACATGGCCAATATCATATCATTGTGAGGCTATTCTTGAAACCCTAGAACTAGCATGGTGGGAATGACTTAACTAAGTGCAATGATGCCAATATCATATCATTGTGAGAAATCATTCTCTAGAGGCCAAATAAGATGGGTACTTACATTAGATGTAAATGAGTAAGTGTACTCTCTCATTATTATTGTTGCTAGCCAAGATCATATCATTGTGCGGTGGGCTTGGTAATAGTGAGCCTTCCATACCCTACTAGGTTTCCTCAAAACTCTCGAATTCCGATGAGGATATGGAATTTGCGAAAATAGTGGGTGATGCTATTTGATTCCAAAGACCCGGATCAAATGGCTTAAAATCAATCTATTTATATTCGTTATGTATTTATTTACCGATATATTTGCAAACGCTATCCATGAACTTGACAAAGAAAAGCCCGAAGGTCTTAGTTTCGGACTTGGTACCACAATCCCATAGATTGTCTTGAATGGATTGTATATGTACCTAAGTAGTCTCATTCTCTCTATCTTCTTATTGATAACGTATCATTGGAAGAATGTTAGATAGTCTATCATAAAGAGAACAACTTTTGATAGTTGGAAATTATGTTTGGAACATAATGGTTGTTTGACAAAAATAGTCCATAAAGATGGACTTATGATGATTTTGAATATTAAATGTTTAAAGTGTTAAACCAATTAGGAGACGGAAACAAAGGCAAGGGACTTCCTGTGAGTCCCTATCCAAATGGTTCACTAAGTTTATTGTAAACTATGTAGTAGACAATAACTACACTCTCTCCAAAATCGTTTGATGTGTATAACACAATTGAAATAAGTTTCAAGAGATAGTGGGAGTTTAGGGACCATGACTATTGTAGTCAATGGAGAAGTCAAATGAAGAAGGCAAATTAACTCCAAGGGAACAAACTTTCTTTATGAAAGGATGGACATTGGGAGGGGTGACCCCAAGTAATGACTTGCAAGTGTCAAGAACACATCTTTCGAAGGTGTTGTATACGTTCTTGAATAATTCAAGGCAGGTTGGTTCTTCTATGAATGCTTGATTACGTATTTGACTATGTTTTACAATCGTTGTAAAGTGTGGCAAATAAGAGGTAGAAAGATTAATGAGAGAAGAGAAAGTACTTCACATTCGGAACGTGAATCGAAATATGAATCTGTGACAGAATAGTACTTACTTCCTCATATGAACTACCATAGTAAATGATTGGATTATTGTAATCTAATGGATTGTCTCTATAGTAGAGATGATGTGGTAGTATTAACATTTAGAATGGAACGATGCTTAAAAACCCAAGGTTATAAAGTAGTGACTAATCCCAACTTAAATTGTGACACCTCTAAGCATAAAGTGCAGGTTGGTCATAGATGGTCCTTTGGATCGTTAGTCGGATCAACCTTCTTGTTAAAATTGTATAGAGGCGAAATGTTGAATCTTTATTCTTTTTGGAAAGAATAAAGAATCTAGCGTTGTTGAGGTTAATTCACTTAGATGTTATTGGCACATAACCACAACATAATTCTACTCATGTTATGTGACATTCACCGAAGATCGCTCTCGGGTTGGACTATCGTGTATTTTGAATAAACACAAGTCCGAATACTTTGCAAAAGGTTTCAAAGAATTCAAGAATGTAAGTTGATGAGTAAGATGTCTAAAGTATGTACTTCCTTAGATTTGATCAAGGAAATATAACACTTTAGAAAAGTTTTTTCTTGAAGATATCAAGGAAAATTAGCATCATAAGATAATAGTTTCTCCATTGGGAAGAACCGAACTTCGAATAAGATTTGGTTCGTTGGATGATTATCAATATCATATATGGATATATATATACTTCTAAGACAATACGATTGTCAATTAGAAAACCTTCCAAAGATTTTCATGACTCCATAAGGATGTAGTTTGAAGAAAGACAAGTCTTAAGAATGTTAAGATTTGGGGTTGTGTGCTAACAAGCAATATTGTTTGAGAATAATCTTGTGGGATATCCTTAAATTAGTTTTGGATATCACTTCTATTGACCAACTAACAAATGTTGTTTGTTGGGTAGCTCATTATATTAATCCTACACTAGGATTAGCCTAAGGTTGGGCATATGAACGAGAAATAGGAATTTCAAAGAATAGGTTCTTTGAGAGACAAGATGATAATCAACAAATATAACAGCCTAGTTCCATACCAATAGCTCATGGGAAATAATGAAACCTACATAGCTAATTATTAGCTTAAGGTGACTACAATCAAAGAGAATGGTTGACTTGGAAGAAACCATCTTTGATGTAGTCTTAGTTTCTATTAATTCAAGATTGTTAGCTACAACTTAAGCGATGATTTAATGTTTGGACATAATATGGGTTTTCGAAACCATTATCAAGATTGTCTTGATAATATATGTACTAAAACTAGAAATCACATGACATGTAAAGTTGTGAGATTCATCAATGCATGAATCTTAGCAAGGTAATAAGACTATAAGCATTTTATGAGAGAAAAATCAAATCGTTTGATTTCTCATAAGATATAAATGAATCTTTTTGTCTACAAGGTTTACAAAAAGATTAGTGGGAGATTAATCATATTTCTAAATTTGAACATGATATATATCAATTTTTGGAAATAAAGAAATTCTTCTTCGTTAAAGTTATGACTTTAAACAAATAAATAATAGAACACAGTCTATAAACATGGAATGGAAATCTATAATGATAGATTTCAAGATATAGTGGATTATATCAATCCTAATGATAGACGAAAGATGCTAGGAAGTTTCTCGTATGATGATAAGCTTGAGGAGCAAACTAGTAAGGCGAGAGATTGCTCTTCTCAAAGGGAATGTACCCTTTGACTCCCAAATAAATAATGCGTAAATTGGATCCCTTTATGCATACGCCTAAAGGTGATTTATGTATTTCATATTGTATGAAAACGTTGATATATGAATTGTATAGAACGGTGCAAGGCGATATCAATACAAGCGGAGATCGAGAACCATGGCAAGCTGTCAAGTGAATCCTTAAGTATTTAAGAAACACTAAAGGATGGATTCCTCAAGAATGAGGAAGAGTTGGAAATAACGCAAATGGAAGCGTAAATGTATTAGATTGAATCTAATCCATCATCGAATATGTCTTTATTTTGACTAAAGAGATATTTAGGTGAAAACATTAAAAGTAATGACTTTAGTGTGTTTCATCGTGCTTGCAAAATATATACCGCCATATAGAAGCTTACAACGTTGTTGTTTGGATGGGAAGGTTATGAACTTTCTGTTCGGTTCCAACCGGAAAGTGTCTTAGTGTCTTAGACACTTTGACAACAATGGGGCGATAGCTCGAAACCCGAGGAATCAAGGTCTCATCAAGATCCGAACTCAAATGAGAGACTTAACCATGATTGAGAATGAAGTATATAATGGTGAAGTCGTTAATCTCAAGTTACCTTACATGGATAACATATAGATATCACTACCTGGGCCTACACTCGGCCATTTATGAAATGAATTCGGAAAAGAGGCATCATCAGCGATGACCAAGGCGATTGGCTCTAGTGCAAGTGGGGAGATTGTTGAAATGTGCCCCTAAAACCAATCATATGATGATACTACGGACATTTCAAATGTTAAACTAATTTAGTTTAATATAAAGGGGCGATGATTATTGTTTAAAGTAGTCTCATATAAATGTTATATGCCCAAACAATAAGTCCAAAGGAGATATGTGCTTATGAGAATGTAATCTAAACAAGTTAGGTTCATGAGACCATTCTCATTCATTGAAGCATATCCTAAATTTGATCATAGGATTGTCAATTGGGCATTGGCTTGATCCGTTAAGATCGGTACATGTTATATCTTACTGCTCGGGAGAAGTGGCTAATCTCGAGTCATTGGTGTAAGTGACATCAAGATAAACATGTAGGTGCTCAATAGGAATGAGTTCATGACGCGATCAACGATGAGTTGCATGATCATGTCACATGAGAACTCATAGTTAGGATAATGCAAAAATTAGTCACCGCTTTGGCTGCAGGCGTCACGGTTGTCTTGTGGTGAGGTCGCCCAATCTTTGATTATGTCAAGGCACCCCATCCGAAAGTGTCCACGGCATAGTTGAGGTTAAGCTACTTAGCCATGGAGGCAAGTGAATGCGCGAGAAAGTGAGGATGTAACCTTGGCTTAGTTTATTTGAATACTAGATATGATTAAGAATCTCGGCGGAGTATGAATAAGGTTTTGAATCGTTCCAAATCATATTCAATGTAATCATATAAGTAATGGAATCACATTGGATAGTAGACATGAATAAACTATCCAAACCAAACAATGTGGCCGAGAGTATTGTATTAAGGAAAGACCGTATTGCGTTGCGTCCTGGCGAATAGGTTTCTACCTCTTCGATTAGCTTGGGTAGCCATGACATGTTTTGCTAGGTGTCACTCATGGTTTGTGGATGCCTATAAGTGTATAATCACTTAAGGGAAAATTGAAAATATGTTTCAATTCGGAAATATTTGAAGAGTTCTAATCCTCCCCTTTGCCTCGCTAAAAAGGAGCACAATGGATCGCGCGCGTGTAGGTAGAGTTTGATGCAAAGAATGGAGATGAGTAAGAATAATTAAATGGTTTAATTATTTATGGCAAAGGATTAGTTAATATGTTAATTAATCGGGCAGATGATTCGTTAAAGACCTCGAGGTTGGTTTTTTGGGCTTCAAGGCCCAATGGGCTTGACGTCAAGCCCATTGACTTAAGTTGTATGACAACAGTAATAATAGATTAGGGCCCAATAGCTCAAAGAACCCAATGTGGCGGCTATGAGGGAATGTATAGCGAAACTTCTTTGGTGGTTCTTGCTACATTATTGGAAAAAGCTATAAAGGAAACTTTATAGAATTTTCAAGATTAAGGAGTTTTCTTTGGGAGAATGGTTGAGCATGAAAATGCTCTCTTCTCTCAAAGAGGCTTGCTCACCAGAAATTTAGCTAGCAATCTATTTCCCTACAGGACACTCAAATCTTCGTCAAGACTATAAACTGGTGAAGAGACTTAGAGGTTCCCTCCTTTGGGAACTTGGAGAAACCAATTCTTTGATCATCCCTTGAAAATGTTCTTGGGCAAAGAAGCTTGGAATGAAGGCCCTCTCCCATGGGTGATTAGCCTTTGCTTAGGCAAGAAGGGGAATCTACAAGGTATAAAAATTCACGGCTCAAATTGTGCTTGAGTTTTGTTAATGGTTCCTTCATAATCTACTAGGCTTTAAGAATTTCTTGGGTAAAGTTTTGATTTAAGTGCATACAAGCATGATCAGCCAATTAATTGCATGAATGATGTTGCTTAATGAACTTGGTTAATCCACAAATTTCCCTTCAAACCATACATCTTTCAGTCTTTTTCTTAACCCATCTAATTGTTGGCTTCTCACAATTTTTGGCTAAGGGTTGAACGAGTTGAGCAATTATGTTCACTTCTTTGACTAGATGATCAACCTGACCTTTCAAGCAATTTTTCTCTTTTGACTGAAGTTTCCTACATTTTGGCCTGATGTGACCCATTTCTCCACAATGATGACATGTTAGAATGAACCTTTTCTTTGTTACATTATCAGTCCTTGATGTCGAGGTTTGAGATCCTTTTACGAACTTTGTTTTCAAAACATTTGAACCAGAGCTACTCCCCAAAAAACCAAGTCCAGATTTATCTTTATAAGGCTTTCCCAAATTCAACATCTTGTCAACCTTTTCAGCACCAATAGTGAGCTGGACCACCTTATTAATTGCTTCTTTTATCTTAGCACGTAGTTTCTGATTTGAGGTCTGAAATGCGACATTACCCTCTTTAAGAACATGCACTTGATTTGATAAGTTCTTTTTAAGAGCAATAAGATCAGGGAGCAGGGCTTCAAGGGAAGCAATCTTTTCTTCGTGATCTTGTCTGACTAGTCTGAGTGACTCATTTTCTTTCAGTAGATCTTTAACTTTGTCATTCAGTGCGATGTTGTTCCTTTTTGTATTGCAAATCTCATTGAACAGACTATCATACTTGATTAACATATTAGAATATGACAGATCATCATGTTCATCAAGCACAAATTCTTCATCACTGGATTTATCATCCTGAATTGAAGCAACAAGAGCAACAATTTGTGCTTCATCATTTGATGACTAGTCAGATTGTTCAGAGTGTTCACTATCATTATCACTCGAAGTTTCCATCATAGAATTATCTCTTCTGTGAGCTTATCTCATATTGTTTGCACATTCAGCAGCTAGATGGCCAACTCCCCCACATGTGAAGCACTCCTGATTGTCATTTGAAGGTGCAACATTTTTAAGTTGGATGATCTCTCGTGCTTCGTACCAAAAGATATTTTTCCTTATAGTCTCAATTTTGAATCTTTTGATGTGCTTCCTTTGTTCCCACTTCTTTTGTTGTCTCTTCCCTTATCCTTGAGAATTCTCTTGAATTGTTTCACAAATAATACCAAGTCTTCCTCTGGAGAAAGTTCTTTAGCACCCTTGGAAGTATGTGACTCTTCAACCCCTTTTAGAGCAATATCCTTACCTTTTTTAAGGTCTCCTTCTTCCATTTCAAGTTCCATCTCATATGTTATAAGCTTACCCACAAGTTTCCCAAACTTGATTTCATTTAAATCTTGAACCTCTTGGATGGCGGTCTTTTTTCATTGAACTTCTTTAGCAAAACCCCTAATATCTTCTTTACAATGGTAGTCTCATCAATCAGTTTTCCCAGGCTCAAGGCTTCATTTGTCAACACTTCAAGCCTCTCATAGAACACTGAAAAAGACTCAGAGTCTTTCATTTTCAATTCTTCAAACTTCGAGTGAGTCATTTGAAGTTTAAGATCCTTCACTTGCTTGTCACCTTCATGAATAATTCGGAGTTTATCCCATGCTTGCTTTGCAAGTGTGCAATATCGAATGTGACCAAATTGAGTTGATGTGATGGTTGTAACAATTGTATTTCTTGCCTTTTTATTTTCCATTGCCACAATTACTTCACTAGTGGTCCAATCACTTTTTTGCTTTTATCACCCTTTCACCATCCACCGTCATTAAGGGTGCCTTTCATTCAAGAGTGAGATAATCAATGGCATTCAAATCCTGAGAATCCAAGAAGATTTGGAAGTTCTCACTCCATGCAGCATAGTCTGTTCCGTCAAAAAACAGAGGAGAGTTACAAGAACCAGCAAATCGGTCACGTTGCATGGTGAAAATTCAGTACCAGAAAATACCAGAGATCTCTCTATATATGTCTAGAGCTGAAGCTCTGATATCAATTGTAAATTGGTACCAGGTGGAATATCCTGCAACTAAAAAATTAATCTTGCACAGTACACTATTCAAAAGAACTAGTCAACTAGTTACAAGTTCGTTACTGACAAAAAACACACTAGTATGAAATAAGCTTAACTGACTAGACAACACAACTAGTCAGACTCTACCTAGTTTAAGTACAACAACAAGTATTCACATACCAAAGCAAATTCACTTATCAGACTATTGAAGGCAATCAATCAAGGAGGGAATAGGCTCAAGGAGTTCCAAGAACAAAGGGCTTGGAGGTGGTCCATCCTGGTCTGAGAGTAGATCAAGAGGTATACAACTACACCTTCACTTTGTTCTTCTTTTAGTAGATGCATCAAATACAAACTCTATGCTTCTTGAAGGGGATTTGCATGATCATTGCTTGATAAATTGCTTCGTTGCTCATGCATTTGAATTTCGAATTGTATATGCATGCTAGTCATTAGAAATCAATATAAATCTCTATAATTTCTCAAGTGGTACGAGCCAAAGATTTATATTTGTTGTGTCCTTTTGATTTTATATATATGGGTTATAATTTTATGTTTATATAATATTTCTTCATTATAAATAAGTTTATCTTTTGTTTTTCAATTGTTGAGAAATATGTTTCAAAGAGTTGAAAAGATATGTATACAAAAGTGTTTTGGATGCATGAATGAAGAGTGAGTTTTTGAAACAAAATCGGGGCTTTTGATCTTGGGAAGTAAGTAATTTGCTTGGGGATTTTTTTTGGCTTGTGTTTGTGTTTTATTTGATATACACTCACACTTTAAACTAGAAGTCTAGCCCTTTGCCACTTTGTCTTTGATATTGAAACCACCAAGAAAGTGCAAATCTTGAAATTGTTTTCATGGTTTTGTTCTTTGGTGTTCATTTTATTTTTCTTACTTTTAATTTCTCGTTCTTGGTATGTTTTTTTTATCTATAAAAATTGTTGTAGATTTAAAACCTTCCTAGATTTGACTAGGAAGCCATCCCTCACCCATACCCAAACCATACTTGTAACACCCCGTCTAAAATTTTATTTATTTTATTCCCAAGTGGGAAATGACGTTTTTGCCCTCGGCTGACTTTTTCAGCACTTTGCGTCACTCGTACGACGCATCCACTTGTATTTTCCTGGACGTGCTCGTCGACACGAATTGCAGGATTTAAAGCGCACGGTCGTTCTGGACCCGAACGAATATTTTAAGGGCGTATTTCGACGTTTTCGTATTTACTTTTGGGAGCATTTTGAGTTATCTGTACTGGGCCCAAATGTCACCTTTGCCCATGGGCTTGTCCCACACATCCCGGAAGTTGTCCCCGTCTTTTGCCGAGTCTTGTCTCATCCTACAAGTCTTCATCTTTCTTCTCTCGCAAAGAAAAAATCACACAGCCTCCCTTCTTCCTCATCTTTTGTTTCGCAAACTTCAAGCAAGCTTCGAGGCCTTCCTCGCTTTCCGCTTCCCGCACCAAAACCAAATCAAGCCGGGAACAACACCAAACTCGAGAAATTGTTAATGGCACCTGTGCCATTTTTCAAATCCTCCTCGAGCTCACTTCGAGCCACCTCCCGTGGCCAACCCCCCGCAACTTTGGCAACCATTATTAACTAACAAGCCCTCGCCCTCTCCTCATTTCTGCCATCACCATCCAAACAAAACCTAAACCTGGAATCGCGTAAAACCTAATGTTAGTGGCACCCCGTGCCTTCGTCTCTCTTCTCCCCGTGAATTCACTGTGCCATTTTCATGACCATCATTGGAGTTTGAACCGAGCAAACCTTGTTCTTTTCTCCTGAAACTGTAAAACTGAAGAGCAAACCGGAACCTGCACTTCGGGATTTACTGAATACACCCGTGCACGCCGTTGGTGTTTCGCGAACCCGTGTGATCCTTCAGCCTTCTCAGTGCAAATCCTGCTTTGGGGACGGCTGAAGGTGAGGTTGTTTCCAACCTTGGATCAAAATTGTGTGGAAGCTTACGTAACTTTGTGATGAAGTTGAGGTGCCGTACCGATGATGGAGTTGGTGGCCGGCCGTGCGTAGCTGGAGTGACTGTTGCGTTTGGCTGTGGGGAGGTTTGTGCTTAGTTTTGGGCCGCCGGTTTGGGTGCAGATGATTTGGGCTGGTCATTTAGAGATTTTTGGGCCTGGGTGTGATGAACAAAAGTGGATTGGTTAGTCAAGTTGTGGCCGGGCCGGTGTTTGATGATTTGAGCCTCAGGTGTAATTAGCAATTGTAGACAAGCTTTGGAAAATGGTGTTGTGGTGTGGTAGTGTTTGGTTTGGGCCATTAGAGATTTTTGGGTCAATGGCATGTTACTCCAATCCATAGCGGATTTATTGGTCACCTCGCTCAACCGTGGTTTTGGATGTTTCACTTACTGAAACGCTACTGGAATTGCTCCTAAGTTTTAGGCTTTGCCACCTCAAGGTCTGAGTGACGTGCACCCTGGGCTTTCCGACTATCTTCAGGAGTGAGTGGGTCTTTGTTTGATAAATGTATATATATACGCATGGTTTTTCAACGCTTTCTTAAATTGTTAGCGTAGATGCATATTCATTACGTGTGTTGGAGGTGGTGAACACTCGTACTATATTGTCATGCATGATTTTATACCGTTGCTCCTCGCAGTTGTATAACACCTCGTGTATAGTATCACTTCCGTGGCTGACTAGCCTTGACGTTAGAGCCGTCACTATCGGCATCGCTACGCGCATTGGATCCATGTAGGTACTAGCTCGTCTTTAGGTTGCACTAGTAATCCCTGACTTGTGTGACGCACATTTGTGCACGTGTTAGTACTAGACTCGTCATTGGAGTACTTAGCGTAATTATTTATACCTAGCTTGTTCATTGTGGGATTTAGCCCCGTGGACATGTGTGTTTACATACGAGCGAGCAAATACAAAAGAGAAATGATGTATTTGGAGTACCTAAATGTTTTAAATGGTAGTAGCCAGGATCATGCGACGGCATGACTTATTTTTATCAATTATACTTGTTTTCAAACGAGGGGTTACTAGTTTTTGAAAATAACGGCTTTTAGCAAACTCTTTGCTTTTTGACCCACTCACCGTTTTATGTTTTGCGCTCCGTGTTCAAGGGGCGTGGAGCTAGATCGCGATGGTGCTGGTATGACAATGTAGGGTTGTTTCTACGCTTGTTTAGATTTGTACCCTTACTCTACTCACGTTGTGTATTCTTCTTAACAATTCTTCCGCACTCGTTTTATTCAATTAAATATTCATTATTCTTTTATTTCATCCTTCAACTTTCTTTGGCTTCGTCACGCTAACGTTGCTCACATCACCTTCCGACACTGCCTGTCCGGACGGATGTGGCCGATTGGTATCGTAGCGTGGTTTTTCGTGAATCCTAGGCTCTTCTTTCCGTATCCGTACTTGTTCTGGTGGTAGCAGATTTCGACTCGTGGAACTCTTTGTTCTTGATTCTTACTCTTGGAATCGAGAATTTTCCGAACTTTACACTTTTGGTGTATTGTTTCCTTGGGTTAATTCCAAGTTCTTCTTAGTGTCATACCACCTCGACGTCAGGTTTTGCGCTTCGGGCAGTTTTCCCGATTGACCACGTTCGCGCTACTTTCTGTGACGCGTAGAATTTTCGCATTTTACTCGTGCGACCTTGAGCTTGGTTGACGAGGAACTTGAGGTTTCGTGTGACGTACGACGTTTATCTTTCAACTTCCGATGGAATCGCACCGAATCTGAAACTGCTCCAAATTGTCGTATTTTCGGAGTGTGGTGTCGCTGACACATCGGATGATTTTTCATCAAGTACTTTCCTCAGGACAACGCTAGGGCGTTGATGTTGGCGAACTCCGTTGACTAATTTTCGAGTCTGACATGTTCCACTGACTTAATTCGTGAGACCTAGTTTCACAAATTCCTTCGCACCGCTAGTGTTTTACACTTTAAATCAACGACTTCCTCGCCTTCGGTAACGCGCTTTGGCGTTGCTTGCTCTGGACGCATTTTCTACTCCTTTGTAGTTGTTGTGACCATCGCCGAGCACGTCGCCATGTTCAAATTGTTAGCAAAGGAAGGCTTCTGGAGACTTGATTTTCCTCTCAATTGTTTCCCAACCACTTTCCATTTTCCTTCGAATTGGAAAAGTATCACCGTGAAATTCTTGTGCCTTACTTCTTCCGCACGTGATGACGCACACCTTTTCGATGATCGTGAACCGAACCCTTCTGGCCGACTTTTCCGGAACGATTCGTAACTACTACTTTTCGCAGTTTTGGACAACGTCCATCTCGCGTGGGTGTTGTTCAAACGGGTGGAGTCTTTACGACCGTTTTGTTTGTCGTGACTCATTTTCCTTCGAACGTTGAAGAACTTTTTCGTACTCTCCTGAGTCGACATTTTCTTTCCACTCATGACTTTGTCATTCAAATCGATCATTTTCCCACTTGTGCGGTGCGGCTATCTTGACTAATCGCTTCTAATGGCGCATGATTGTATATCCACGAGTGACTCGTGATTGAAAATAACTTTGGTTTTGATTCTTGTTGCGGCGATTCACCGTCTCGAGCATGCTTGACTTTTTATTGAATCTCGTATTCGAACGCCGATGAGGACTTTTCACCGTGATCAGTTCACTTGGCTAATCAAGTTGCCATCTTTGTCTCTCTTTGGTTTCTGCTTTAACCAAAATCTACTTAAGGCACCCGAACTTTCTTTCGCTCTCGCCTCGAGCTATCATTCCTTTGGCTATGGTAGATCACCGATCTCACCATCGTCTTTGTCGACCTCAATTTGTCAGTCTCCCCGGACTACTGCTCCTCGGCAACTCCAACCTAGTTCTCGGGAGGTTTTCCCACGAGGTTCGATTTCGAACTTCGGGCCATTTCTTGGTGAAACCAACTCTAAAGTACCTTAAACTAATCACCCGTTAACTCCCCGGAAGCCCCAGAACCTTTGCTCGGCCATTTCTGGCGTTTGGTCGAGAAAACACCACAACCCGACCTGCCAGCTTTTCACCCAGTTGGGTATTCATGCACATTCTTTCTTGGCCTCCGAAAGAATCCGTCTTCAACGTGGAAGTTCGGGCCTCTGAATCACTCAGCTTGTGGATCAACTTCATCTTAAACGTGGTGAGTGATTCACTGTGGATACTCACACTGGTAACTCCACCCGCCTTTTCTCGCCCAGCTTCATCGCTACACTTGTCATTTTGGTGAGTGTACGCAAGAAACTCAAGTGTGCCATGGTTTGGTGGACGACGGGGACAATGTGAGCTAACTGTCCGCAAAGACCTAAAGAAACCTTACCCTTGGCCCGTTTCGATCCAATAAGTTGGACGAATGCTTTTTCTATCAACAACCTACTTTCTAAGGGAGACACGTACATTGTCAAGGCAATGTCATTCCATACTCCGGAACCTTTCTCCTAAATCTTGGTTACGCTACCTCGTATCCCGGTGGTGCTTGGCCGTCTAAAGGTGGAGCGCCTGTGGCTCATTGGCGAGTTGTACTTTCGACCCGTAGGATACTCTAAACGATTCTCGATCTTGTTTCTAAACGTTAAACTTTTTTTTGGGCTTATTACTTGTGATCTAAACGGATCCAAGTATTACCTACTCATCTTTTTCACTTTGTTTAATTCAAACTATCACCACATTGTACTTCCTACCGGTACGATTTGGAAATTGCTATGCCGTTACAAGGCAAAGTTTGTGTCTTGTTCTTTTTGGATTTGTCAAGTGATACTCCGTTATCATCGCTAATCAAGTTCGCCTGCTTGCCAACTTCTACCCTCCGGATGTCGTGGTTTTCGACGTGATCTTAGGAATGGATTGTTACCTCAATTTTTTGTGCCGTGTGATTGTCGGCGTAGGTTGACCACCTTCTCGCCACTGGTATACCGATCAAGGACATGCACGGGCGAAAATTTTAAAATCGACTTGTAGGCCGACTCTCAAATACGAGTGAACGAACTCTTGAGTTCTAGTTGTTCTAGTTGTACCACATGTGCAAGTTGAAAATTTGGAATTTCCTTGTGTTGACGATACCGCTTGTCAACAAAAATTTCTCGGGATCTTCCTAACGATCTACCCGAATTATCGCCGATCGAGAAGTGGTTTTCACCACCGATCTTTCCTGTGCTTTGACCGCATCTCTCTCTCTTTCTCTCTTCTCTTACCTTTTATCTTTGACTCACGTGAGTGGGCGGGGAGTTGGAAGTTTTTCGCTTCTGTGCACTTTGCCAAGGAATTCTTCGCCCCTGCACTTCACCTTGTGGAGCTCCCTGCCTTGTTCGTTGAAGTTTGGTACTTTAAGGCTCGTATCGATTGTGGTGGCATCAGACGGCAACGATTAAAACCGCATCCCCGCCAGAATCGATGATCCCCCTTGACCAGCCCGAAGTGCACTTGTTTTTAAGACCGATCCGTGGACTGACATCGTCGCCTATAGATCAAAACTTCGTCGTTACTTGACCACTTCGGGACTCAAGTTACGAACCTTACGTAGTTTTCTTGTCATACCTTCTGGATGACAATCGCCCCAAAGAATCCTCATGAACTCGGGTGACCCAGTACACGCTCCGTATCTTGGCAAGTTCGTGATAGTCTTCTCTTGATTGACTTGGCGATTCCAACTGGGCCGATCACATGCAAAGTTTCTACATGATTCGTCAAGTTTAAGAACTTTTCAACTTTTGCCAGCTTCCGGCCTAATCATGTCCCTTCTTGGGACATGTGACTCGCGATTGTTCTCTTGTCGATCCCTGCATGGCTACCAGCGAGATCCGGGAGCGACCGCAGTAAGTGTTACAAGATTCGAACTTTCCCCGGCTTGCCTTGCTTACCGATGTTTCGCAAGGATTTCTCTTCCGTTGCTCGCTCTCACGAAACTTGCCAGAAGAACGCTAACCTTCGTGTGAACGACGACCACGACAAATCTTCCGACTCAGGCCAAGCTCTGTCTACTCCTATTCTTGTATTAGCACTTTCCAAATCCACTCCATGTGTACTCTGTAGTGTTCTACAAAGGATGCGTAACAGCGGGTTGGTCTCGTGTGCTAATACAAACATGGATGGATAATCGCTCATGCCTCACAACCGAACCCGCATGAGATGAATTATCATACCCATGATTCGGCTTCCGATGCCGCATCTTTGCTCCGAGATTCCAAGACATTTTTCTTTGGTGAGACGTGTTGACTGCTCATCGACTACCAAAATTCCGAGACGTTCCTTCTCTTTTCTTTGAGACTCCTCAATCTCAGCCAAAGGAGCTCTGATGTAGCCGATGGGTGACTACGATTGCACTATCGATTACCACTTCCCTGGGTTGCAGCAAACGTAGTAGCAGGGAACTCTATCGAAGTCCTTCTGACGATCGATTACTCTTCCAGCTAATCGTATCCCCTCTTTGTTTGAACTGAAATCGGTGTCACCTGAGTTGTGGTGACGCGAGCACCGTTAGCCGTCGCCTGCATAATTGTTTTTCTTCACCTACGTCTCTTCTTTCTTCTGGAGACGTTGTGAATAGTTTTGTACTCATAATCTACCACTTTTGGGTTTTCTATGGAAATTTCGGACGAAATTTTTATAAGGAGGGTAGGATTGTAACACCCTGCTCAAAATTTTATTTTATTTTATTCCTAAGTGGAAATGACGTTTTACCGGGTTGACTTTCGGTTGGACTTTTGCGTCACTCAGACACGCATCCACTTGTATTTTCCGACGTGCTCGCCGACGAATTCCGTAGACGCGAGCGTACGTCGTTCGGACTCCGAACGAATATTTCGCGGCGTTGCCTGACGCTTCGTATTTTTTTAGCTTTTGGGATATTTTGGAGTTATTTCGGGCTGGGGCCCAAATGTCGCCTGCCCATGTGGGCTTGTCCCACATATCCCGGGAAGGTCCCCGCCTTTTTGCCGAGTCTTGTCTCATCCTACAAGTCTTCATCTTTCTTCTCTGCGAAGAAAAATCACACGTGAGCCTCCCTTCTTCCTCATCTTTTGTTTCGCAACTTCAAGCAACGAGGCCTTCTCCCCGCTTCGGGCTTCCCCGCACCAAAACCAAATCAAGCCGGAAATAACACTAAAAACTCTGAAAATTGTTAATGGCACCCAGCCATTTTTCAAATCCTCCTCGAGCTCACTGAGCCACCTCCCAAGTGGCCAATCTCTCAGAACTTTTGGCAACCATTATTAACCAACAAGCCCCGGCCTTCTCCCTTACTTGCCATCACCATCCAAACAAAAACCTTAAACCTGAATCCGCGTAAACCTGCACTGTTAGGTGGCACCCCGTGCCTTCGTCTCTCTTCTCCCCGTGAATTCACCTGTGCCATTTTCATGACCATCATTGGAGTTTGAACCGAGCAAACCTTTGTTCTTTTCTCCTAAGAAACTCAAACCTTGAAGAGCAAACCGGAACCCACTTCTGGGATTTACTCGACACCTGTGCACGCTTCGCTGGTGTTTCTGCCAACTGTGTGATCCTTCGCCCGGCTAGTGTGTCCCGTTTGGGACGAAGAAGGTGAGGCAAGGCTGTTTCCAACCTTGATCAAAATTTGTGGAAGCTACTTAACTTTGTGATGAAGTTGGAGGTGCCGTACCGATGATGGAGTTGGTGTCAATGTGGGCAGAGTTGAGTGACTCGCGTTGTCATGCTCTTTTTTGGCAGGGGGAGGTTTGTATTAGTTTGGGGCTGGCCGGTTTGGGTAAGTGTGGATGATTTGGCTGGTCATTTAGAGATTTTGGCCTTGGGTGATGAACAAAAGTGGATTGCTAGTCAAGTTGTGGGCCGGGCCGGTGTTTGATGATTTTTGAGCCTCGGTGTAATTAGCAATTGTAGATGCTTGGAAAATGGTGTTGTGGTGTGAAGAAAGTGTTTGGTTTGGGCCATTAGAGATTTTTGGGTCAATGGCATGTTACTCCAATCCATAGCGGATTTATTGGTCACCTCGCTCAACCGTGGTTTTGGATGTTTCAATTTACTAAAACTCCGTTGGGTTGGAATTGTCTTAAGTTTTAGGCTTGGCGAATCTCTGGCGCTGAGGACGCACTTGGGCTCGACTATCTTCTGTGAGTGAGTGGGTCTTTGTTTGATAAATGTATATATATACGCATGGTTTTTCAACGCTTTCTTAAATTGTTACCAGATGCATATTCATTACGTGTGTTGGAGGTAGAATACTCGTATCTATATTGTCATGCATGATTTTATACCTGCCTCGCAGCTGTATAACACCCTGTGGTGGCATCGCCCCCGTGGGCCGTGACTAGCCTTGACGTTAGGAGCCGCTACTAATGCTATTCGCTTACGCAAAGCATTGGATCCATGTAGGTACTAGCTCGTCTTAGGTTGCACTAGGCAACTTAATTTGTGTGACGCACACATTTGTGCACAAAGGTTAGCACTAGACTCGCGTCATTGGAGTACTTAGCGTAATTATTTATACCTAGCTTGTTCATTGTGGGATTTAGCCCTGTGATGTGTGTTTACATACGAGCGCAGCAAATACAAGAATGATGAATGTGGGGAGTACCCGAATGTTTTAAATGGTAGTGTTTTGAGGATCATGCGCACGGCATGACTTATTTTTATCAATTATACTTGTTTTCAAACGAGGGGTTACTAGTTTTGAAAACAACGGCTTTTAGCAAACTTTGCTTTTTTGACCCACTCACCGTTTTATGTTTTGCGCCCGTGTTCGGCTAAGGAGCTTGTGATCGTCGATGGTGCGGTGGTATGACAATGTAGGGTTGTTTCTACGTTTGTTTAGATTTGTACCCCCTTACTCTACCACGTTGTGTATTCTTCTAATTCTTCCGCACTGCTTTATTCAATTAAATATTCATTATTCTTTATTTCATCCTTCAACTTTCTTGGCTTTACTACGCTAACGCGTGTCGCCATCACCTTCCGACACCTCGGCCCGTCCGGACGGGATGTGTCAATACTCTTAAAGTCAACAAGGACAATTGGTGACAAGGAAAAGTATGGCCTAATGCTTGTAGAAAATGTTTGACATTTCTCCCACTCCTTGCCATAACCGCCATACCAAGTGATGGGTCCTTTAGGGACTCCTTTGCAAATTTAAATATGTTATATTTACTTTTAAGTATTTGCGGTTTGACCCATAACTTTTAAGTATTTGCATTTTTGGCCCCACTCTCTCTTGAGGACAAAATATTTTGATATTTTATTTTTTTTGTAGATTAAACTCATCATACAATTATGCCCATATGTACTTCTAAATCTAATTGATAATTGTTGCATTTCAATTAATTATTTAATGTGATTAAATAGTTAGTAGAATGGTTGACTATGGACATACTTAAACGATAATTGAGGCCAAGTAAGGCCGACAAATTCAAATTGTTTGAACCTTGGGAATGTGTTTAATTGCTATTTCAATTGGACCACAACATGTTAGATCGTTAATCTTCTTCCCTCTTAGTATATGTAATTTGTTGGAATTTGGTAAGCAAATCGGTTTGTAATTCTTATTACTTCTTACCTCATTAGTTGATTCCCCTAGTACTAGACTAGAGTTTCTTTAACTATTGGTAAATATAGATATTAAAAGGGGTTTTCATGAGATTAAAGATTTGTTGGGTCCAACGCCCTAATTAGCAATGAATGATTGTCTTTCATTTCTAATGGCTCAATGAAAATGTTTTAATTGGATTGAAAGCACGTAATTAAAGCGATAGCTTCCCTAGATCTTATTCAACAATGTTGGCTCGTTGTTGAATTAACCTACAATGTCCATAGTCTTCAAAGAGCCTAAAAATAACTAGTATTTGTTATAGACACAATTTATTGTAATTTGATTAAATAAATACAATGATGAGACCTTAAAATCCCTCATTTACAATCAATATTAAGTTGAGCGGAGAGGTGTTTTGACACTCTTCTCGTGGCCTTCCACCATGGTAGGCTCCAATCGTTTATGACTCATACACCGCCTTCACCCTATCATGGGGAAGTGCAAAGTATGTGCTTATACTCTGAGGGGTCTATTTCAACATTTGATGTGGTAAAGGTAGGACACGAGTATGGCCAACATCATATCATTGTGAGGCTGCGTTTTGGCCCCCTCATCCGAACCCGACATGGTGGGTGCTTAACTAAGAAGAATGGTGCCAACATCATATCATTGTGAGTGCATTGTTCTCTAGAGGCCAAAGGATGGGTAATCACAAGAGGTTGTTGTGAATGGGTATCCGTATTCCTCTCATTGTTATTTTTGCTAGCCAACATCATATCATTGTGAGGCGGGCTTGGTAATAGTGAGTCTCCCACAACCTACTAGGAGCTTTATTTGAAATCTCCCGGATTCCATTTTGAGGGATATGGAATTTGACTAAAATATTAGTAGGTGTCATCTTGCTAAAGACCTAAATCATTTGACTTAACAATCAAACTAATTTATTTATTTTATGTTTATGTATTTAGATATGGTTGGAAACACGCTATCAGCATACTCGACAAGCACGCCTTGAGGGGCATAATGCTCACGTGTCTCCTACGCGCCCGTATGGGGCCGGGGCTCACTACGCCGACGCCCGCCACGCGCCCGTGACGCGGCCACAAGAAAGCACGAATATACCTTTGGACGGAATATGCTGACGCCAGCATGGCCATTCCGTTACCGTTAACGGAATATTCTGTCGTCCCTTCTCGCGCTGTCGCCGGAGCTGCCAGCCGCGTCCCGGTTCGTCTAACCGGAAATTTAATACCGATTATGTCCCAAAACTTCAAAAATCCAAACTTCTTCGTTCTTTGGCCAAATTGAACGTGCCATATATCAAATTGAAGGTATTGGAGGAGAGAATATTTTCATACCAATTTGAGGCCGGAAAAAGTGCCGGAGATGGCCCTCCTGAAATTGGCCGGAAAGACTTTCGGGAAACCCTAATTCCGTTCTCCTTCAAAACTCCGCACCAAATTGACGTTCATCGATTTGAACCTACTCAATCCAATAAAAACCAATGGTAATGGTTTCTGGTGGGCTTACCTTGGTCTGGTTTTTTGCATAGAAAATGGACAAGACAGCTTCCAAAACCGCTCCAACGCTTGCTTGAACGCTGTTTCTCTGCTCTAGGTTTTGAGATTCCAAGATCACACTGCTCCAAAATGACGAGACGATCGTGATGGTATGAATTTGGGCGACGGATTGACGGGGTTTTGTGATTCGTCCAAAGTTAGGGTTTGGTTTGCCTGCTTTCTTGGCCGAGAGAGAAAATGGGAGAGAGAGAGAGAGAGAGGTTTGGACGTGCAGAACAAATGGGGGAGGGCTGGCTGCCGTGGCACTAGCCAAAAACCCTAATTCCCATACACGGAGTGCAATTACCAAAAAATGATGTTGCTTAATGAACTTGGTTAATCCACAAATTTCCCTTCAAACCATACATCTTTCAGTCTTTTTCTTAACCCATCTAATTGTTGGCTTCTCACAATTTTTGGCTAAGGGTTGAACGAGTTGAGCAATTATGTTCACTTCTTTGACTAGATGATCAACCTGACCTTTCAAGCAATTTTTCTCTTTTGACTGAAGTTTCCTACATTTTGGCCTGATGTGACCCATTTCTCCACAATGATGACATGTTAGAATGAACCTTTTCTTTGTTACATTATCAGTCCTTGATGTCGAGGTTTGAGATCCTTTTACGAACTTTGTTTTCAAAACATTTGAACCAGAGCTACTCCCCAAAAAACCAAGTCCAGATTTATCTTTATAAGGCTTTCCCAAATTCAACATCTTGTCAACCTTTTCAGCACCAATAGTGAGCTGGACCACCTTATTAATTGCTTCTTTTATCTTAGCACGTAGTTTCTGATTTGAGGTCTGAAATGCGACATTACCCTCTTTAAGAACATGCACTTGATTTGATAAGTTCTTTTTAAGAGCAATAAGATCAGGGAGCAGGGCTTCAAGGGAAGCAATCTTTTCTTCGTGATCTTGTCTGACTAGTCTGAGTGACTCATTTTCTTTCAGTAGATCTTTAACTTTGTCATTCAGTGCGATGTTGTTCCTTTTTGTATTGCAAATCTCATTGAACAGACTATCATACTTGATTAACATATTAGAATATGACAGATCATCATGTTCATCAAGCACAAATTCTTCATCACTGGATTTATCATCCTGAATTGAAGCAACAAGAGCAACAATTTGTGCTTCATCATTTGATGACTAGTCAGATTGTTCAGAGTGTTCACTATCATTATCACTCGAAGTTTCCATCATAGAATTATCTCTTCTGTGAGCTTATCTCATATTGTTTGCACATTCAGCAGCTAGATGGCCAACTCCCCCACATGTGAAGCACTCCTGATTGTCATTTGAAGGTGCAACATTTTTAAGTTGGATGATCTCTCGTGCTTCGTACCAAAAGATATTTTTCCTTATAGTCTCAATTTTGAATCTTTTGATGTGCTTCCTTTGTTCCCACTTCTTTTGTTGTCTCTTCCCTTATCCTTGAGAATTCTCTTGAATTGTTTCACAAATAATACCAAGTCTTCCTCTGGAGAAAGTTCTTTAGCACCCTTGGAAGTATGTGACTCTTCAACCCCTTTTAGAGCAATATCCTTACCTTTTTTAAGGTCTCCTTCTTCCATTTCAAGTTCCATCTCATATGTTATAAGCTTACCCACAAGTTTCCCAAACTTGATTTCATTTAAATCTTGAACCTCTTGGATGGCGGTCTTTTTTCATTGAACTTCTTTAGCAAAACCCCTAATATCTTCTTTACAATGGTAGTCTCATCAATCAGTTTTCCCAGGCTCAAGGCTTCATTTGTCAACACTTCAAGCCTCTCATAGAACACTGAAAAAGACTCAGAGTCTTTCATTTTCAATTCTTCAAACTTCGAGTGAGTCATTTGAAGTTTAAGATCCTTCACTTGCTTGTCACCTTCATGAATAATTCGGAGTTTATCCCATGCTTGCTTTGCAAGTGTGCAATATCGAATGTGACCAAATTGAGTTGATGTGATGGTTGTAACAATTGTATTTCTTGCCTTTTTATTTTCCATTGCCACAATTACTTCACTAGTGGTCCAATCACTTTTTTGCTTTTATCACCCTTTCACCATCCACCGTCATTAAGGGTGCCTTTCATTCAAGAGTGAGATAATCAATGGCATTCAAATCCTGAGAATCCAAGAAGATTTGGAAGTTCTCACTCCATGCAGCATAGTCTGTTCCGTCAAAAAACAGAGGAGAGTTACAAGAACCAGCAAATCGGTCACGTTGCATGGTGAAAATTCAGTACCAGAAAATACCAGAGATCTCTCTATATATGTCTAGAGCTGAAGCTCTGATATCAATTGTAAATTGGTACCAGGTGGAATATCCTGCAACTAAAAAATTAATCTTGCACAGTACACTATTCAAAAGAACTAGTCAACTAGTTACAAGTTCGTTACTGACAAAAAACACACTAGTATGAAATAAGCTTAACTGACTAGACAACACAACTAGTCAGACTCTACCTAGTTTAAGTACAACAACAAGTATTCACATACCAAAGCAAATTCACTTATCAGA
>JAEHOF010000328.1:0-15778 GCA_018257905.1 Gillenia trifoliata | reverse complement strand
TGGTGTAAATTATCAAGAAACCTTTTCTCCAGTTGCCAAGATGAATACGGTACGTGTTCTGATTTCTTTAGCTGCAAATATGGACTGGCCATTAAAACAGTTTGATGTGAAAAATGCTTTTCTCCATGGAAATTTGGAGGAAGAAGTGTATATGGATTTCCCTCCTGGGTATAGTGCTTATGGAAATACCGGAGTATGTCGGTTGCGTAAGTCACTCTATGGACTTAAGCAATCGCCTCGTGCGTGGTTTGACAGGTTTACCCAAGTTATGAAGAAGAATGGGTATCATCAGAGTCATTCTGATCATACATTGTCTGTTAAACGAAGAAAAGGTAAAGTGACAGCCTTAATCATCTATGTAGATGACATGATTATTACTGGAGATGACCATGATGAGATTTCGAAGTTGCAGAATAATTTGGAAGCCGAGTTTGAAATGAAAAACCTAGGAGACTTGAAGTATTTCCTTGGGGTTGAAGTTGCTCGCTCTTCAAGAGGTATTTTCTTGTCGCAACGTAAGTATGTGTTGGATTTATTAAAGGAAACTGGTATGCTGGGGTGTAAGCCGGCAGACACTCCTATTGTTGAAAAGCATCATCTACATTTGGATCCGGATCAGAATCCTGTTGATAAAGGGAGATATCAGAGACTTGTAGGGAGACTAATTTATTTAGCTCATACACGTCCAGATATTGCATATGCTGTAAGTGTGGTGAGTCAGTTTATGCATTCACCGAGTGTAGATCATATGACTGCTGTTATGCGTATCCTAGCATATTTGAAGTCTGCACCAGGAAAAAACAACAACCTTGAGTCATCTATTGATTGAATTCGAAACTACCCGTTATCCAATAAAAACCCAAAATTCCTAATAATAAACCAAAATCCCCGACACGATTAGTTACAAACGCTTTTTGACAAGCATTCGCGGCACTCGGTCGTGTGAACCAAAAACCTATTAATAGATAAGAACACATTCCAACTAATTCCCAAAAAATATAAATTTGTATCAAATTAGAAGGAATGTTGTACAGGAAGCACGGGCATTTGATAATTGAGGGGTTCACAGATGCTGATTGGGCAGGAAATGTGAGTGATAGAAGATCTACTTCCGGATATTTCACTTTTGTAGGAGGGAACTTGGTTACATGGCGAAGTAAAAAACAGAAGGTGGTATCACGGTCTTCAGCTGAAGCCGAGTATATGGGCATGGCCCACGACATTTGTGAAATCCTTTGGCTTCAAAAACTTCTCTGGAGTCTTGGGGTTAAGTCAAAGGAAACCATGAAGCTATATTGTGATAACAAGTCAGCAAGAGATATAGCTGATAATCCGGTGCAGCATGACAGGACAAAACATGTGGAGGTTGATCGGCATTTCATTAAAGAGAAGCTTGAGAAGAAGATTGTGTCTATACCGTTTGTGAATTCGGAGGAACAACTTGCAGATGTTCTTACTCATGCTGTATGTAGTCGTAAGTTTGATGACTCACTTGTCAAGTTGGGCATGTGTGATATATATGCACCAACTTGAGGGGGAGTGTAGATGTGAGTCAAAGTTTAGACGAAAGAAAGGGAATGTAAATAGGGTAAATACTAGGAGTCCTTTATTAGGAAGGTAGGGTTTTGTATATATCCTGTTTTATTTGTTTCCTTATAAGCTACGGATTGTATATGTATTTAATTATGAAGAAGTAATAATAAAATTGATATGAAATTTCAGTAACATTCTTTTCTTTTAAAGGTGGTTAGAAGAGTTCGTCATGGACATCTAAAACGGCTAGTGATAATAAAACAAGGTTTCACTTTTAAATTGATCATGGCAGAGTCTATATATATAGACTAGTCGATAACTTATTCAAGATTCGGTTTTATATTTTAACAATTTTATATGACCATTCGTTGTTTAATTGTACGTATGAATGGCTCACACCGACGGCTCACATGCAAAGCCCTAATTAGTAGCGTTGGAGGCTGGTGCTAATGAAAACGACGCGCATACCCGTTTAAAGAGGTCTCTAGGTTTCTATCTGTTATATATGTTTATCATAGATTGGTGATTAGGTAAAGATATAGAATTAATTAAATTAATTAAATTAATCAGATTGAGTTTGGCTCAAATTAAAATGGTATGGAAACAGGTGGCATTCGAGAATGAAGAATCTATATTATTAGGGTTGCTTCAAAACTTTGAAATGAAAAACGTCAAAGGGTATGATATAGTGAGTTGTTTGTATGCCCGTCTTCCTAATTTATTAGTCGTATCTCTCCCAACCTGCAATCGTATGAACTTCTTAAGCTTACAGGCTTACAGCGCATAAACCCTAACATGAGCCAAAGTCTTGGGGTTGAAGGACGCTTAATTATTATTAGACATGATTGGTAAATTATGAGGCTTTTCCCATCCGAGGGGAGGAATAATAAAAGTTTAAGGCATGTTTAATAATTATTTCGTTTTCTGTTTTTAATTTTCACATTGTGTATTTGAGATATGAAGAAAGTATATTGAGGATAGGAGATAAGAAACAAGGAAAAAAAAAATAATGAAATCAAAATTTTGAAAGTGAAAATTGTTGAGAGTATCAATCTCACATTGGGGAAAGGAGGAACCTTGCATGTACTTATAAGTAGTTGGGCTACTCCCCATATTGCAAATTAATTGGTTTTATGGTGGAACTTCAACTTTTTTCATAGTATCAGAGCAAGTTGTCTCACGTATGAAGCCCAACGGCGACACATGCTCCATGTCACTTGATTTGTGTTGCCCACGTGCTAGGTTTGAAAAATTTTCACACATGAGGGGGCGTGTTAATCTCACATCGGATAAAAGAGGGACCTTGCATGTGCTTATAAGTAGTTGGACTACTCCCCATATTGTCATTTAGTTTTAGGATGAAACCTCAACTTTCCTCAAAAACAACTTAAAATTAATAGTTTTTGGTTTTTTTTTTCTTCTCTTAATTTAGGTCTTTCCTTATACATTTCTTTTATACATCTCTACCACAATCCTTCATTTGTCTTCTACATCCCTTATTTTCCCACACTTATTTTCCCTGTAGTGTAAATTGAAAACTGAAAAACGAAACAGTTATCAAACATGCCTTTATAAATTTAGATAAATTGGTTATACTTAGTGTCAATTGGTTTAATCAAAACCCTAATTGACATTATTTTACAGTCACTCCACGCGCCTTGGTGTTCATTCTTTGGTAACGAAGTTACTAACATTTGTTATACTAATTATTTGATGTTTCCAAGAGGTTTCTTTCCGACACATTTATAGAGTTTAACCCGATTGAGGATATGCTTTGCTAAGCCAGGGATTGCAATTGTTTACACGTTCAACTGTTAAATCACTCGTTTCCTTCTACAATTATGAATTGTAGTCTTCATTATGTAACGACTAGCGATAATTGGTTTTTTTCTGTGATTGCTGGAGTTCGCCCATCGCACCACTCCCCCAAAAAACTACTAATAGTGGAAACAAATTACCTTCATGGTCATGGACGACTAACAAGCTATCAGAGAAACCAACAATGATAGTCTGATTATTTCGAAGGAGAAAAACCAATACGAATTGGAAACAAATTTACAGTGATCAAAGCGAGATGTTAAACATATATAGTAAAACATACACACTTGAAAAATATAGTTCTACTTGAGATTAATTAAATTTCTTCTGGGATGCTTTGCAGCTCGGGGATCCAAGAACTTTGGCTACTATGATTAGCTCTCACAATTTTCTTTTTTCTCAAAATACTCAGCCTCTCCTCCAGAGAAAATGACGATGTTGCGCTAACAGATGCTTGGTTATGAATGCCAGCGCCATTCATGAGCTCCAGAATTTGCTTCAAATCTTGCTTTCTTACCAAAATCTTCATCCTCACAACTCCATCTTTCTGAGTCTGATGAGAAACTACATTAGTACCCTGATGGTGATGATCACCGTTCACATTTGCAACGGCCTCCATGAACACATTGCTTCCGATCAAATTGCTCTTTCGATTAGTCGGAGCTCGAAAATGTCGAAATAATACTCTCTTGATCAGCCCCATTTTTCTGGTTGTCTGTGTTTTGTGTGTGTTATGTGTGTTTAATTAAGCTTTAATTAAACCCTTGTGTACTGATGAACATTCAATTTCTGATTGAGCTTTATATAGGAATTGCCACTGTGGGATTTCGCCATCTGAGTTGTAACTAGAAGTATTAATTAATATTAAACTGAATGGTAGCAACCATTTGACTTTGTTACAAAGAAACCTCTTATTCTATGCCCAATTGGGTTTCAACTGTGATATTCGAAGTCAACAGGGCCTAGACAACAAGGTTACAACAACTTAAACCGACGAGGAATGAAACGACAGTGTATATTAAGTTTACACTTTTTCTTATGTTCAGGTCTAATCAGATTATTATGTTAAACAACCATTAAATCTTAAATGCTTAGCTAACAGAAAACGAGTAATATTAAGAGTGGAATCTACCAAAAATAAACCATGTATTCTTTTGTTATATTTTTTATGTGAAATTTTATTATCCAATACAATGTTATATAACTTCTAAAATATTAATGAAACAAGGTTCACTTTTTTAAGTTGATCATGGCATAATCTTGAAAGACTAGTCGGTCACTTATTCAATCATTAGATTTTATAATTTTATATGACCATTCTTTTTTTTTTCTTTTTCTTTTTTTAAAATAAAAAGATAATAATGTATTAGGCAAATCGAGCTACACATAAGGCTTAATTATTGGTCTACCAAAGTAGTCTTACTCTCTAAACTCGCACAAGACGGTCAGAAATAACCAAAACTCCGGGACGCTCAAAGCAATTAGAAAGGGTTAACTCTCCGATAGAATGACCCCTCGTCCCTATCTCCGAAATTTTATTAAATAAAAAAAAGCAATATAAAACAAGCAAGGGGACGAAGTCAAAACCCACAAAGAAAAGAACAATACATCATTGAAAAAAGAAAATTGGACGAAGAAAGGAAAAATTCCTCGGACCAATATCTCAAACCAAGCCATGCTGATAATTTGAGATGCCACACAATGCGAAGAAGCCACAATTTGAGATGCCACACACCGACGGCTCTCACATGCAAGTAAACCATTACAAATTATATGTATGAATGCCACGCACCGACGGCTCTCACATGCAAAGCCCTAAATAGACTAAATAGTAACGCTGGAGGTTGGTACTGATGAAAACGACGCGTGCACACGTTTAAAGAGGGGTCTCTCTAGGTCACTGTGTTATGTTTATCTTAGATTGATGGTTAGGTATAGAGAGAACATAATTTGAGATTAGTAAATTAATCAAATGGAGTTTGGTTCGAATTTAAAAAGGTTTGTAAACAGGTGGCGACTCTAGAGAATGAAGAATCTATATGTGGTTGTGCGCAGAAATTTTCAAATCTCTAATCTCATCTATTGGGCTGCTTCAGAATTATGGAATGCAAAATGTCAAAGGGTATGTTAATGAGCTGTTTGTATAGCCTCTCTTTCTCTCTCTCTCAAACTACAGTTATATGAACTTATCAAGCTTATAATTCATAAACCCTAGTAGCCAAAGTCTTGGGGTTGAAGGAGGACACACATACGCTTAATTGTTTGATCTTAATGGAGGATCTTCTTTAATTTTGCACGCGAGGGGTTATTTCTCAGTTTCGTCCAGGTAGTTGAAGTTCAGCCACTTTTGTATTTAGAAGTTAAGGAATACTACCGTGTGTCAAGCACGGGCGTGAGTTATTTCAATAGTTATTACATGTGGAATGCACCTTGCTTATATATTGAAGTAATTTATGTAATTCTATTCTTTTTCTTTGTTTTGCCGAAGCCTGAGGTATTCCATATTTCGAAGGGCATGACTAATCTCTAGTGGGATCCGAAAAATGCTAAAAGCATTTCAGCACACCCTGATCACAATCAAATGACACGCTTTTGTAATTCTATCTATTGAATTTGTAGTTGTATTTTCACTACGAGGAGTAAGCATGCATGAGAGCCTTGTTTGACAGAGTGAAAAAAGAGGAGCTCTTGTGGAGAACTAACGACTGTGCCTCTCTTGGCTTGGAGTACGTATATTTGTAGGCCAAAAAGAATACACAACCCCTAATTGGGTTTTCAGGCACGGTAGCCATTGATAATTGATATTTTGACCCCAAAATTTAAACAACCCCCTAATTAGTTATTAAGATCATAATGTTGTGGACAGATTTTAGTGAAGGGTGCGGCAAGAGAAGAATAGAGTTTGGTGAAACTGTAGTGTATGTGGAATATGTAATTCATATATTTCACATACCGAGGTGCTACTTTATTTATAGTAATACAAGTACAAGTACAATAGGATACTAATCCCTTACAGAACGGAATAGCCTAATCCATATCTACCTAGGATTTACACAATCACATTTAACACATGTTATAATTATACTGTGCTCCCGCTTGAGTGTGCAAATACTCAAGTAGATATCGCATCGAGATCTTCAAGATGATGATAGTTGATGAAGTCGTCTCGTAGGCACGATGAGAACACTCGAGTCTCGTATAGGGAACTTGCATATAAAAAGAATAAAAACTCTCACAAAAAAACACTGGCTATGGTAAAACCCAAGATGGGACAAAACCCGTAGTCTAGGAGAGAAGTGAGTTAATGCGATGTCGTACTTAACATCTTCAAGACGTAAGTAGTAAGAGAAAACACACAAGGGGTACTTATTAGCCCGGAGAATGGGTGCCTGCGTTAAAACCTAGTCGAGGCAACAAAAGAAACCCAATGGGAAAAATGATCACGATCGTAGGGAAAGAGAGTACATTAAGGTCAGCGAGTGCTAGGGATACTCCCCACGGGGGCCGACAAAACTCCCCTGAGAACTACAAGCGTAGCAAATGAGAAGAATTTGCACATACCAAATCCTCGAACAAGCTTCTTCGGCAATGACTTCGTGAAGAGGTCGGCAAGGTTGTCTTCGGCGGATCGAGATATGTGACTTCAATCTTCGATGCTCATGCGTATAAATGTAGGCATAATATGCTTGGTGTGACTTCTTGGATGTATCGAGGTTATGGTCGAGTCGACCACATGCGGCGTTGTCTTCATAGATCGTTATTTGGAACTCAACGAAGGATGAAGAATTACAAGTGCTTCGAATATGCTCCCATGTACACGGGTGGCTTCGTGTATGGCGATGTAGGCTCGAACGTCGCAACTAAAAGGTCTATTTAGTTGACCTCCAAGATATTGCGCTGGGTGTTCCTAACGGTAAAGACATAATCCGTTTGGAAAACGTGCCTTGTGCGGAGCGGAACGGATAGTACGTAATCGAGGCGTATCCCACAAGGTAGGCATCATTACGATAACTTGAGGGTTGTGGTTAATTCGAGATGCGCGGGGATAGAATAAGCCCAAATCGTAGTAACGAACGTCTTTAACACCTATTTGGTGGTAGCGTGTGGCGCGAGTGTTGTATCTTACAAAGATCAACAACGAATGAGATGTCATGCTTAATGCAATGAGCTAAGTACAATAAAGCGCTAATTGAACTTAGATATAGAACTTCGGAGGTTCCTGACCTTTTCAAGGATCTCATTTTGCATCTAGCGTATGAACGGTCATGGGTGTACTCAAGGCAACACCTTCTAGGTGTAGTTCGATTGGTGGACGAGAATACCATCGAACTTTGCTCGAAACCGGGTCGAGACATAAACGAGGTTTTCCCAGATCTTTCATCTCAAATTCCGACTTCGAGTGCGAGCGGTTTTCTCAAGCTCTTCAGTACAAGTGAGATTTATGTCATCGCCATAGGCGCAACTCTTGCAAATTCGGTTTTGTACACGTAGGGGCATAGTTTATTCACATATCCCTAGCCCCGATCAAATATTCACTTAGCGGGTATACCACATGCTCGGATTGTTCCAATCCCAGTAAAGTGAGAAACACCGATTCAATAAGAGAGGGTGTTACGTGGTCTAGAACTATTTGGATCGGAGTCTATAAGTTCTTGGGGAACTTTCACATATATTTAGTATCAAGATCCCTTTATAGATGCGTTACAACCACGTACATAAGGCGCATATTCGGTTCGGAAACTACCAAGCGATAAGGTAATTGGAACGTTATAACGTCCATTACGGAAATAAGTCACCTCGTAATCAATCTCGGGCGTTTGAGAGAAACCTTGCGCCCTGGCGTGCGTATAACACTATTTCATTCTTCTTCATTTCGATTCCTTACGAAAACCCACTTGTAGCCAACGGGCTTCACATGTGGAAGTGTAGAACTACGGACCCCGAACAACTGCGTTTCGCAAGTGAATCCAAGTTCGACTAGTTGCTAGTTTCCAATTTGACCAATCGGTTCTACGTCGACATTCATCAACGGAACACGGAGGTTTAGTGTCATTCGCTTTTCACTATTTCGAGGTAGCTACCATATCGTGAATATCATCGTGTTAATCTCATTCAATTCCATTAACTTCGTCCATGCATGCATAATGGACCAAGACTACGGGTCTCGGGATAATGGATTAATTTCATGAGGTGGAATGGTTGAGATAGCCGAACGAAAGGGATTCATTTTTGTGCCATACTTCTCCACTTCGGGAGGTGAATCACTTGGCCCAGATGATGTCGCTTGGTAGAAGCAATTGATTAGCTAGCGTCGCGCGTACCCGGGCCGTCCAACGGGCGGCCAAGCGGGTCACTTCGGGAGTGGCACACCCCTTCGGGGATGTTGACTCGGCGTCCGTTAGGTACGTCTATCTTGCGGAGGCATGTTTGCGAGAGTGGTATATATGATACGTCACTTAATCTAGATCGAAGCGTGGAAGCGGCCTGAAATCTAGAATATGGGGGATCGAGATGAGACATAGTGGGGACGTCCCGATAATTCGCGCCGTTCTTCGGGAGCGTTGGCGTTCTTATCTCCCCACAACGAGGCGGGAGGGCTTTGTCTCATCGAAGTGACAATCCGCAAAATAAGGCGGTAAAAAGAGATCGCGTGCAAGGGCTCTAAGGAAAGCTAATTCGAAGGAGAATACAATCGACAAAGATTCACATCCTTCTTTGAGGACCCATATTGGTACATTGCGGCGGCGCAATATGGCGGGAATGGCTGCATACCCAAAAATGCGTAAATACGAAACCTTCAGTTGGATTACCCGGTAACTCCAATTGTAACGCTATAAAGTATCGAGTAGCAATGGGCCTCGGGCGGACCAACATGGCTGCGTACAAGATTGCACTTAGCCTAGGCGAGAAGCAGCTTGGTGCGTTCACCCACGAGGTCGGGCGTCAATTGATAATGCGCTTTTATGATCGCTTACGCGAGGGTTTGTTTTGGGGGTTGAACATGGGGAATTCAATGTTCAATTTCAAGCCAAAACATGCAATACTGCTCGAATGCATTCGATATAAACTCTCCGACATTATCCGATCTTCTAGACTTTATGGGATAATTAGGGGTGGTAAGCCCTTAAGTAAAATTGGTCGGGAGTTTAGCGGCAATGTGTATGTGGACGAGACATGTGACATTGTGTCGATATATCAACCAAAAACCATATTTACATGGTCCGCATTTTTGGTTGGAAGAGTCCCACATTATTCCCTTTGATCTTTGTGGAGAGAGGGTTATGTAGTAGCTTTGCTAGGGATGATGTAAAAATCCAATTTCCCAGCCCGGCCGGGCTTGGCAAGGGAGTGTGTGCTTGTAGGCACAAATCCTTACTTCGGGTAAGGTGATGCGTTGTGTAACATATTGCATCGTGTTTGACTGTGAATATCCCAAACGGTCGTGCCAAAGCAAGTAAGCTGCTCGAATCACCCGGCTTCAAGCCGGCCTATATACTTATGTGGCATGTCGGTTGGGAGGTAGCCCATTGGTTCCAAAACATAGCTTCGGTCTTCATATTTTTGGAAGGTGATGCAAAGGTACTCCACTCTATTTTCTACGGTGGTTTTCATGATCATTGTTCTCTCGAATATCCTTATGATTCAATAACGTTCTTACGGAACCGGAGAATATAAGGCCGCAATAGTAATTCGGTACCATTGATACAGCGAGGGTGCGGTGCCATTGCCACTTGTCGGGTTAGGTAGACTTGAATTAAGTTGCTAGAGGGTGATTTAGGTATGAAGTTAGTGTGCATAGTCGCACGTTCATCCCGGACACAACTAACTTCCCGCATTTATACCACCTTATCCACATGTTAATTGAATTTGGTCACATGTATAAGAGCATGATTCAATTAACTTCGTATTCGAGGACAATATCCATAATAATATCCAACAAATTTAAAGCAAATACCAAAACAATCATCAAACAAAAAGGAAAAAACAATTTCCAAAACTAAACCAAAAAGATAGGGGTTTTTCGGCCAACGGGGCCTTCCATGTCAAATTTTGCTTTCCATATGTGTTATGTGAAGCAGAATTAGTCTCACAAATTGATTACGGGAATGGTACTCCTCGACAACATTGGTAAGGGGCACAAATAATAAGTGCATAGCCAATGATCTATTCCATCAAAATGGAGGTAGATTTTGCACGGTTGAGGTTGGGAATCTTGTCCCTTATTCTTGAAGTTTTGGGTCTTAGTTTCCAAGGGATCCACGTGTTTGGTCGTGATGCCACCGCAGTTGACCTTTGATTCTACCTTTATTCGATTTCTCTATTTAGGAAAGGAAGAGTAGATTTGGTAGGCCTGCGTTGAGACGGAGGCCTTAAGTTCGGTACACCTCTGGCAGAAACGAGCAAGACCTTCGGTCATCCCGGCCCGAATCAGCAGAGTGCCGCTTTTTCCTTTATTGTGCTTTCGTGAAGCAAAGTATTAGTAATCGAGATCGAGAATTTAGTGAACCTCCACTCTCTAGGGTGCTTTAGCCGGGGAGCATTTTAGAGGTATGAAAGGGCGAGAAAATCTTCTCCGAGTCAAAAATTCAATCGGATTCTATAAACTTGAGAATTTGTACTATTCACGGATGGAGTTCAATCATGCCTTGTGTCGAGCATGGCAAGATATGTCTTGCTTCGGGCAAGAGTATGTCTTGCTTTACGACAAAGTGTGTCCTTTGCTTCGGGCAAGGTGTGTGTGCTTGCGTCGGGCAAGTTATGTCTTGCCCCGGGCAAGGTGTGTCTTGCTTCGGGCAAGATCATCTTTGCACGCAGTTAGAGCGTCAGTAGAGTGAGTCAAGAGCCATGGAATCTCGTCATTGAGGTACTTCCATTTACAATGCTTAGGCATAAGTCTTCGGATAGTCATGACGGAGGCTTATTTAGCTCCATCCACGTCATTGTGGCTTGTGTTTACCCCGGCTTCTCGGAGTAGTCAGAAGTGAGCACCGCAACTTGTGCCCACATAAAGTAGTTCTTTAGAAACTTCCATGTTAGTGAAAATTAAATTTATTCTTGTTCGAAAGATCCACTGAATGGAGGGAACAAAATTGTGGTTAGTGCTTATGGTTATGGGAAATAAATTCTCCATAATCATAAAAGTTAGAACATTCGGGTTCTAAGACATGGTTTGGTTTAAATTTTCATGAAAACTACGGGTTTCATGGGTATTAGATTTTACGGAAACTTCGGGTTTCATGGCACTTATTGAATCTTCGGGTTCGTTATGAACTTCAAGTTCATATATACTAAGCAAACGCAATATATAGAACAAAAATAATACAAAGAATAAATTTTTAACATATATTGTGAATGGGTAGTGAGAAATATAGATCTCGGGACCTTTAGGGTTTGCAAATATGACCCAAATAATTTTGGTGGGTCGTAGTTGGAGGCTGCGAGGCCCAACTTTTATTTTCTTGGGCTGCTGGCGGCAAGAAAATAAAAAATTAGGCCGAGAAAATAAGCCGAAGCGGGTGGGGTTCCAATTAAGCCCATTAATAGGGTGTGTGACGAATGAAAGCATTTGGGTGCAGCTTAGATAAATACTGAAAAATCGGGGATCATCGGGGGCCCGCGAGTGCAGGCTTACAGCCGGGGAGGAGAGAGGCGGCGGGTTCTTCAGGCGCGAAGCGAGGAAGCGTAGAGGGTTGGGCTGCCAGGCGCAAGCAGGCGCGGGCCGAGAGTGGGTTTTGGCTTATTTGGACTTCGCTTGAGGAAAAGGAAAAAATATTTCAGGCCCATTTGGCTTGAGCTCATAGCTCGAGCTGCGGGGCTCGGCTCATTTGGAGTCGGCTCAGAGCTCTTCAGGCTCGGCTCGGGTGGGTGTCGACTCAGGCTCCCGGGCGCTCGACTCAGGAGTTGGGGTTTTTTTTTTTTTTTTCTTTATTTTTCAAAAAAACGAAAAAAAAAATTTTTCGATAAAAAAGAATTTCTAGTTTTTCGGAAACGAAATTTGATGTTTTTGTAGAGCGAAAAAAAATAAGAAAAAACCCTTAATTTTTCCTTCGTTCACACGATCATCAATTCATAATATATGACAGATATATTAAATGTCGATGCTAACACAATATTTGCGAGAAGATCAATAATTCTTTAAACGCGCGAAGAATTGGGTTATGATCATGGCAGGTGAAGGTTCACGCAATCGGGTCGACAAAATATCGACAATCGAGACCGTGTTTTAGAAGGAGAACTTTGGATTGCGGTATTGATGGTTGAACAATTTGTTTGCGGGATTGCTTTCAACTCAGGATTTCCATCGTCAATGCGTTTGAATCTTGTTCAAAATAAGAGGGGAAAATTGAATCAATAGCAATATATTAATTCAATAAAAATAAATAAATCAAAGTAAAAAACTATTGAAATTAATACTCCCCATGATTGAAGATGGCGAACTCGGTATAATTCTCTTGAGCACGGCGGAAAGAGCGTGCGATAACGTGTTGTGAGACTGATTTTAGTGAGAGGGTGCGAGCGAGAGAGAAGAATAGAAGGAATTTGGTGGCCTTAGTGTATGTGGAATATGTAATTCATATATTTCACATGCCGGAGTGCTATTTATAGTAATACAAGTACAAGTACAATAGGATACTAATCCTTACGAGAACGGAATAGCTGTCCCAGTGCTCTACTTAGGATTTACACAATCACATTTAACACATGTTATAAATTATCTACAACACATAAACCATTTTGGCCCAAATTTGTCAAAAAGAGATGTTATGGACACTCCAAAAAAGTCATTGTGCACTCTAAATTTCTATATTTATAAACAAAAATATATTTTCAAAGAGTACAAAAATAACTTTTTTAAAGTGCTAATAACAACACATCACTTTGCCCAATTCAACTATTGTAATTCTTTTGGTATGTGAAAATACCCAATTGAGTACAAGGTCGAACATTATTTATGCAGAAAAAGTCTTATAAGGAGACTAAATATTAAATAATCGAGAAATTACCAAATAGCTGAATGTTTTAATTTTAAACTTAAAATTTGAGCTCATTAAACAAGTTATTTGATGTAATCCCTTTGTTTATGTGCCGATATATAATAAAGACCAGACGTTAAATTAAAAGTTAACTACATTTTACAACTCCTCATTAATTGGGCCCTAAAATTAATTTTGGGACCATTGAAAAGAAGGCTCACACATGCATATTGAACTGAACCCAAAAAAGTGAAATATTTGGAGATGCAGGGGATCGAACCCTGTACCTCCCGCATGCAAAGCGGGCGCTCTACCATTTGAGCTACATCCCCGGCTGTAATAAGGTTACGACAAATGTTATTTACCGATCATTCGAATCTCAGACCTATCCCCAACACCAAAAAAGACAAACATGTCAGCTGGGATATTTTAGTTGACGTTGCAGTATATCTTTGGCCAAGCGAACCGACGCTTATAAATATCCTATATGTGGACCAATTATATGATGGAAGCCTTGGTATAATATATATATTCCGGCTCTCCTAGATCTCAATGACCAAGAAAATGGTGGTCATTCACCGTTAAATTTTAATCTAACATTTGGTGCTTATTTAACTTTTTTGTTGTACTTTTTCATGTATCGTTGGATTAAGATCTAATGGTAAGTGACCACCATTTTCTTAATCACTGGGGTCTAAGAGAACTGTACTTCTAATATATAATTGATGCAAAAAGTAATCGTTATTAACTAGCACGAATTTGAATGTCCTACTTTTAAAAGATAAACAAAACTATAACCAATTCATGTAATATCATAATTCATAATTAATTTAGGACAAGATTAGTTAGTACTTTTGTTTGATAGTCATCAATCATAAATTATATTAATATGTGTCCTTCCAGAGTTTTGGGTAAGAGTCGGGACTAAATTGGTCCTTGAAGAGCCCTAGGTTATTTTAACCTAGGCTAGATATATGTCTCATTAAAAATTAAATTTTATTTGGGGCTAAATATATATAGGTAAGAGCAAGAGTCATGGGCTAAAGATAATATCTAGCCCCCCAAACTAACATCATTCGTGAAATCTAGCCTTTCAATTTTTTTTTTTTTGTTCTAATGGTGAAAGAGACAAGAGGCTAAAAAGTGTTAGGTGACTCTTTTTCATTAGCTACATGTAGTGTCCTAAGCTGACCTTTATTAGAGTCTTGGGCGAGACCTGAGACTAATTTGGCCTCATGAGGAGTCTTGGGCTCCAACTAGCCTAGGCTGATTGGGTGCATTAGCTTTTCTTTGCAACTTAGGGCTAGATCTTCTTTCTAGCTAGCTTGGGCTAAAAGTCATGCGTTAGATATGCTCTAATATGTTGGGCAAAGGCTGGAGGTTAGAGGCAAAATCAAGCCCCTCAAAATGATGATATAGCCTACCAATATTCTTTTGGTTCTAGTGGTCAAGGGCTAGGAGCGAGGTCTAAATTTAAGTGGGTCCCATGCTCCCTAAGGCTTGGGCGGAGGCTATTTTGGCCTCCCAAAGTCCCTAGACTTCAATATGACTAGGCGAATTTTGTTGTGTTAGAAATGTTTTTTTTTAATTTGAGGCTAAATTATCAATTATCCAAGGTCATAAGGAGACAGGAACTACGAAGATAGGTGACTTTCTGCGATGGCCCTCCACCCCGTTGGGAAAAGTGAAAGGAAATAACAAGCCCTAAACTAAATACCAACTAGCAGCTTATCAACCATCGAAGAACACAGACTCATGTTGGCGATGCCATGGTCAAGTAAGAGGACGACCCATTCACCTCAAAATAAAAAAATAACCTCTCAAGTAAGCCAAACGATTGACGTCAAAGAAAAGGACCACCCATCCAGCAAAGAGCATTATGGCATTATGTGGAGGCTATCATGTGGAGGGTGGCTACATACAAGTATAGCCAAATCAAGATGAGACGGGACGGACGGTCAGAGGCCGCAGCGGGACTACCATAGGAAAGCCCGCCCCCGCTAGCTAACATAGAAAGAAATCTATTCCCGGATAGCAATAGTCTCTATGTGAATCTCTTCCCGACCAGGCCAGGCCGAATCGGGCCACCCCTTGGGATAGGAATGGCCCAGCCCACATGCATCATTTGATGAAAGCACTCCAGTCGCCTCCTCGAAGTGGCTTGTCAACCACGCTTTCCCTCCCTCAAAACAATGCTCCTCACCAAGTGCCCTTCCTTGGGTTAGGGCAAGACAGCAATGAGTAGTTCACCCCGTAGGAACTACGAGATCACCCCAAGGACGCCCTCGGCATCCAGGGGTCGCGGACCGACCATAGAACCCTGTTCAATAAGTGGACCGCATTAGCTGTCCGCTTTCAGGTTGGGCAGTAAGGGTCGGATCTTTGCCTAGAACCAAAGCTGGCCTTTTGCTAGCAGACTTGCTTGACCTATTGAAATGCCAGTATAGACTTCT
>JAEHOF010000367.1:0-10262 GCA_018257905.1 Gillenia trifoliata | reverse complement strand
AAAAATTTCGTCCCCGAAATTTCCATAAGAAGTACAACGAGGTAGATGCGAGTAAAAACAGTCCACTGTAATACGTCTCCCAGAGGCTCCCTCAAAAGAAACGCAAGTAGAGAAATAATAAGTGTCTCAGCCGAGAGTCGGCTAAGAACACTCCATCATCACAACAACTCATTGTGACAACAGTGCACCGAAAATCGGTCGAAAGAGGAATAACACCTCTAGCTAAGCGAGAAATCAGTCGTCCTAGGGACGTCTGATAGAGAGTACCTGTTACTACGTTTGCACGACCGGAAGTGGTCGATAGCGCAATCGTAGTCACTCGACAGCTCAAACCATCTCCAAGGCGGAGATTGAGGTCTCCCAGAGAAATGAGATGCCTCAAACTTTGGTGGTCGGTGTACAGTCTACACGTCTCACCAAAAAGAAAATGTCGCCAGAACTTCAAAATAAAGTTACTGGCAACCAACTACGAATCAGGGATACGATAATTCATCTCACGCGGTTTCAGCTATCTGAAAGCATGAGTGATTATCCATCCATGCGGTAGTGGCACGCAAGCCAACCCGCTCAGTGACTCATCACTGTAGAACACGTAGCACCGCCGTCGTAGGAAAGTGCTAATACAAGAACAAGAATAAGACCAAACTTGAGCAGTCAAGAAAATTTGCTCGTGGTCGTCGTTCCACACGAAGATTAACAATTACCTGTAAAGTTTCGTGAGAGGCAAAAATAACAGAAGAAGAATCACTCACGAAACGTCGATGAGAACCGACTAAAATAAGAAAGTTTCGAATCTTGTAACACTCTGCGGTCACAAACAGATCCCCGCCACAGCAACCAACTGAGGATCGGCAAGAAAGCAATCGGAAAAAATCACATGTCCCAAAAAGACACATGATTAGGGTAGAATTGGCATTCGATGAGTTGGTACAAGCTAAACATTCCTTAAGCTTCGTCAAAATCATGTGCAAAAACTTTTGCATGATCGGCCCCAGAAATGGGATACGCCAGAAAAGTCAACCGGAAAATTATCACGAACTTGTCGAGATACGGGCGGTGTACTCGAACCAACAAGTTCATGAGATTTAATGGGGCGATTGTCATCCCGAAAGGTATGACAAGGGGAAACTCGTAAGGCTCGCAACGAGTCCAGAAGGTGGTTAAGTAACAACAACGTTTTTGATCTTCGGCTGTAAACAATCAAGCTTCAGATCGATCTCGAAGAAAAACTGTGCACTTCGGAGCTGGTCAAAGGAATCATCGATTCCAGGCACGAGATAATGGTTTTTAATCGTTACCCGAAACAATTGCCTAAATCGATGCAGAGCCTTAGAATACCGTTACTTTGTTCGAATGAATAAGACCTGAGCTCCACAAAGTGAAGTGCGAGATTGAAAGAATTCTGACAGGAAAGTTTCAGAAGCAGAAATTTTCTTTTGACTCATACAACTCAGGTGGAGCCAAAAGATAAGAGGTAAGGAAAAGAATTATGATCAGTACCTGGAAAGATCGATGGTGAATTTCACTTCTCGATCAGGCGGTAATTCAGGTAGATCGTCAGGAAAACTTCAGGAAGATTCGTTGACAACCGGTAGACCGTCAACGTGAAAAGAATTTTCTTCCTCCACAACGTCGAAAATGTGATACAACTATCACAAGCCCTAACTCAACAGTTTCACTGTTCTCGAAGCTGAAAGTCAGCCACAAGTCGGTTTCTCCGGTACTCGCCGGTAACGTCACAATCGGTATTCCAGGTGGCAAGAAGGTGGTCAACCTTCGTCGACAATCCACACTGGCACGAAAATTTGGGGTAACAATCAATTCCTAGGATCACGTCGAAAACCACGACATCCAGAGGAATGAGATTGGCAAGGAAACTTGATTAACGATGATAACAAAGTATCACCGGCAACCCCAAAGAACAAGACAAACTTTGCCTCACAGCAAAGCGATCCCAAATTGTACCGGTAGGAGTACAACATGGTCGAGTAGTTTGAATGAACAAGGGTGAAATAGCTGAGTAGGTAATACTTGGATCCGTTTGGATCTCAAGTAAAAAGCCCAAGAATGATTAACGTTTTCGAAGACAAGATCAGAACCGTTCAGAATACACTGCTGGTCAATGTACGAACTCGTCCATGAGCCAACAGCGCTCCACACTGGAACAGCCAGGCACCACCAGGATACAGGGCAGAAACACCAAGATTCAGGAGAAAGGTTCCAGAGTATGGGATGACATTGCCTTGGCAATGTACGTCTCCACCGAAAGTAGATTGTTGATAGAAAGTTTCAGAGGCTGAAATTTCACACTGAAAGGCAGATTCTTTCGGAGACCGAAAGAATGATCGTCCGATACCCAACTACTGGGTGCAAAGAAGTCGATTCCAGAACAGTGATCCCAGGCCATTTTAAGACGTGTCGAGCCTGATTCCAGTCCTTGGGACCACTTAGGAACTCGACGGAAAAGCTCGAGGGCTTCGCCGGAGTCCTAAAGAATTCAAGCCGGGGCTAATATCGGTTTTCTGGGTTCTGTCTGGGTGGTTTGTTTCCTCGTCGGCGTTCGAATAAGAAGATTTGGTAAAAAGTCAAACTGTATCTAGACAGTGGATACGCCGCAATTAGAGTCAAAACCGAAGTTATTTTCAATCATCGTCACTTGTGGATATGCAATCCATACCGTCGCCGAAGCGAATAGTTAAGATAGCCGCACATGCACAAGAGGGAAGATGATCGATTTGAATGACAAAAGTCATGAGTGGAAAGAAGTGTTGACTTCAGAAGTACGAAAAAGTTCTTCAACGTCTGAAGAAAATTGAGTCACGACAAAACAAAACAGTCATTAAAGACTCAACACAATTGATTAACATCGTGAAGATGGAGATTGTCCCAACTACGGAAAAGTAGTGGTCACGAATTGTTCGAGAAAAGTCGACCGACAGGTTTCAAGCCATTTATCATCGAAGAGTCATTGCAGTCGCCAATGCTATGGAAAGTACCGCATAAGGAATTCACGTGATAATTTTTCCATTTCCGGATGAATGGAAAGTGATTAGAGTAATTGGGAGGAAAACGTCTCCAAGTCTTCATCTCGCTAACAATTTGAGTACACGCTGACGCATCAGCGATCGCCGCCTACAGCCACAAGAATTTGAAAGGCACGCCCAGTCAAACAACGTCGTTGTTCAACTGTCACCCGAAGGTAGAAGTCGTCGGTTAAAAGTGTAAAATACCGTCAGTGAAAAGAATTTGTAAACCAAGTCTCGCCGAATTAAGTCCACTAGACTAGTCGGACACGAAGCAAGTTCGCCAAAATTACGAAGGCCGCCCTAAGGGAAAGTACTTGATGTCAAAATCATCCGATGTGTCAAACTGACACTACACTCGAAAATACGAGGTTACAACAACTGAATCGGTTTCCCAATTCAGTGCGATTTCAACGTAAGTTAATAAAGAAAACATCTAACGTCACACGTAACCTCCGTCGTCCAAGGTCAAGCACCAAAATTACGCATACCCGAAAACGCCGACAAAACCGTCGAAGTCGAGAAAAAACTACTAAAAACTGCGCATTAGTGACGTCGAGGTGGTATGACACTAGAAGAACTTAGAATTAAACCAGAGAGAAACAACAATACACCAAAAAGTGTAGAGTTCAGATAGCCTTCTCAATTCCAAGAGTAGAGTTTGAGAACACAAAGTTCGAGAATGAACTTGGCAGGTAGAATACCGAAGAAATAGCCAAGATTCAAGGAATTGAAGTCTAATACCCAAATCGACAGGTACAGAGTACGGGAGGGGAAGAAGAGCATAGGGCTAGTAGTAACCGCGGCTCTGATACCAACCGACAATATCCCGACCCGGATGTACACGTGGACACCCAAAAGTCGGATGTGCTGGCCGACACCACGTAGGGGTGACTTCAGCCAATTTGAATAAAGCTAAGGGATGAATTGAACAATTGAATATAATAACAGTCTTACAAAGTGCATAAAATACTGGAAATTTCATAAATACAGAGAATTTAGAACAACTTCATACCACCGGATCTCGATGTCGATAACTTCTGCCGCTACACCTGGAGGGGCGCAAAACAAAAGGGGGTGAGTGGGCTATAGTTAATTATTTCCGTGAAAACCTTCCTTTTTGAAACATACTAACCCTCGCCAAAACACGTAATAAGTTTCAGAAAATCTTTCTTGAAAACATAATATAGTAATAGATAGAAAACAAGGTAAGTACGGAAATAGTATTTACCGTCCGAGACGGGCAGAAAGCCACTGTTCGGCATAATTTAACAAAAGTTCGTGAAAATAGAGTTATACGGGAAAACTGTAATTCAAAATAAATGTGGTCTGTGGCATCAGTGAAAAATCAGAGATACCCAATCCAACTACAAGATAAATGCTCAAGGCAAGTGGTGCAGACACACGAGTTCATACAGACATATGCCCGTCGCGAACAGGTTGTATAATAAAGTTACGCCTATGTACTACGATCACGTGAAGCTGGCGCTAATCGCATCACAACGAGTTCGGGCGCCCATGCGACTCGAACGGCTGGCACCTAATATGGGATCCGTAGTGAGCGATCGTGCGGGTGTGAACAATCACGTGGAAGGCTGGTCCTGGCCCGGACAGAACAGCATCACCGTAAGCCTCCTGCTGATGCATAAAACATGCCGCCACGAGTATTTTTAAATAAAATAAAGTGGTGTAATTTCCTTTTGGGATCCCTTAAAACTACCACTAAATAAAGTGTATTCTCGGTCCTGCACCAAATACCAAAGTAATTAACCACAATACGCAAATACCAAGAATACGCCATACGGTGCGCTCAAGGTATAGAAAATGGTCAACTTAATGGTAGATTAGGTGAACTCAAATATGAGGAAATTATCGCTTCCTGAAAGTTACCTAAATATGGCCTAGTCTGCCAAACAAATATAAGATTCAATGCATAAATAGGGAATTAAATAATTTTTCACTCCCTAAACTCCTGTGAAAATAGTTGCATGATACTATAATACGAAGCAAAGTAATACATAAATCACCAATTTAATGAGAGAAACCCAAATGGAAATATAGGCCCCAGGCCCATTGATTTACAGCTTCCAACAAATATCGAAACTAACAAATATCGTCTATCCGACAAACCAAGTAATACATGCAAAGTACAAGGTCTACCGAAATACATGATAAGTACCATAAACTAAAGTCATAATAACGATGTGGGCATAAAATAAGGTTTGCAACAACGTATAATAATCAATTTATAATCATAGGTAAAACCAATTTAATAATTAAAAACATGCAAAACCATTATTTTAGGTAAGGAAGGGGCCCACTCACAAACATCAGCCGGAGTCAGGCTCAACAAAGTCCTCCGAACGCCACGGGTCGCCAAACCTATTTTAGAAACCCAATAAATTAGTAAAGTATATGAAATTACAAGAAAACGGCGTTCGATACCTGGAAAACGGAGTTTCTCGGGTCGGAAAACCCGCAAAACCGCCGCTGTAAATAGCCGCCGCTGCATGCCGCCGCTGGCTGCGCGCTGCCGCTTTGGCTCACGCGCCGCCACGCGCGGCTGTGTGAGGTCCCACGCGCCTCACGCGCCGCCACGCCGGTGGAAGTCCACCACGCGCGCGGCCACGCTCACGCGCCGGCTACGCGCCGCCACGCTGCAGTAATCGACGCTGCTATTACCCTGTTCAGAGTTAACGGAAATATTCTTAACGGCGTTAGAATATTCCGTTAACGGCGCAAATTCAACGGACGGAATATTCCTTGAATATTCCCGCCGGCCTGACCGGTTGAACCGGTTTGCTGACATCAGCAAGACTGTCTGACCGGTTCGCTGACGTCAGCGCCGGTCACCTTCTAACCCGTCCGGTCGCCGGCGCCGCCGTTGGCCGTCGCCGGTCGCCGGTCACTGTCGTTGGAAAACTGGAAAATGCAGAACAGTTTTAATTCTTCACTATTTTTCTTCACAAATTTTTACATCAAAATGAAGTTAGGGTTTAGGAGAGTTCTCGAAATATACCTTAGAGATTGGGCCAAAAATGGTCGGAGTTGGTCGGAGTTTGAAGAAAAGCTCTTGCCTGAAGATGATCGATCCCCAAACGTCGATCCTTAAGTCCAATCTCGGAGCATGCAGCCGATCCAGGTTCTTGAGACCTCAAGGAACAATGAATTGATTAGTTTGGAGATGTTTTCGGGAATTTGATTTACCAAGAATCGGGTCGAGGCCTAAACGAACCTCGCCGGAAATTTCCATAAATCTGCTTCGGTTACCTGCTGCAGTGGTTCAGTTCCGTACCCGAGGTCGAAGAGGAAGGCGGTGAGGCCAGTGCCTCCCATGGCTCAAAGATGACTCACTGGGTTCGAAGTTTGAACTTGGGGTGTCCTTGTGCAATTGGGGTTTTGTAACCCTTTCTGCAGGTTTTCTGGCTTCCAAAGTTGAGCACAGTGGCTCGACTAACGAAGGTGAAGGTTTGCAGGTTTCAAATGGCCAGGAAATTGGCCTGAGGGAGGGGATGCGGCACGGGTGTAAAGAAATTTGCAACCGGGGTTTTCTCAATTGCATGAGATTTGAGCGTGAGTGTGGTCGAGGAAAGGCAGGAGGTCGCAGAGAGATTGAGTGAGAAAATGACAGAGGAGAAATGGGCTTAGCCCACAAAGTTTGCTGGGTTCAAGGCTCCAAATTAAAAACACAACCAATTAACGGGACGTTAAAAAGATTAACATCCGTGAGGAACGGTTCATTCGAACTCCTAATGACGCTCTCCGCCGCTACTTATGAGTTCGTATCGACGAGTACGTCGAGAAACATACAAGTGGAAACGCCGTACGAGTTACGACAAAAAGTCAACCGAAAGGTCAACTAAGGGCAAATCAAGATTGTACCTCCGGGAATAAAATATTATTCTCCGGTACGGGTAAGATAAACAATATAGGTAAATTATTTTTGTAAACAACAAATAAAGTCCTAATGTATGTAATAATAATATATGCAAAATAATGTACTTATCACACATATATAATAACAATAAATGTGCCTAATGTATGTAATAATATATGCAAAATAATTTACCACAACGTAAAGGATGTAATTTGTTCAAGATTTAATTTACCTATATTCTGTAATATAGATATGGGTAAATATTTTTACAGATTAAAGCATCTACTGGAAATAAAGGATGTCATTTGTTCAAGAGAAAGGATGTCATGAAACATTTGTTCAAAAACATAGGTAAATTATTTTTACAAAGATTAAAGTGTAACTACTTGAAATATATTTATATTTTTTATAAATATATTTATACATTAATATATTTGTTATAAGGAGAATATATATGTACATTGTTTCAATTGTAGCCTATAAAAATGAAATTTTGAACAAGTGTTAACTAAAACAATTATAAAGTATAATGCACCTATGAGTTGAATTTTAAATGCTTGCCAAAAAAAAAAGGAAAGAAACTAGATGAAATTTAGGATTTTATCATTATTGTAGGTATTATAGTTTATTGACATGATTAGGGTGTTGTGGCATAGGTTGTAAATAGTTTGCAATAATAGGTTATTTCTTTGTCTACATGTCAATGGATTTGAATTTTGAGTTTTAATTGGATGTTTAAATATAGGTGGGTTTTTGTCTAGGAAATAAAAATTGTAAGGGTCTATCTCTAAATAACCCAAAAAAGAAGCAAAACCACTAGTAAAAATCAATAATTTTTTTTAAATATACCATTTGACAATTGCAGCATTGCTCTGGTGAGCTATAAAGGAGACAACTTTGGAGAAAGCGGCAGGATCTGGTAGCAAGAAGGACGACGTCAGGAACAGGGAAAAGAGGAAGGAGTTCTGGGTTTGGGTTTTTCGTTTAGGAGGATGGAAATGGACCAAGAGCGAAGAGATGGATCCGTAGGTAGTAGGATATGAGTGCGATCCCACGTGTCAAAAGGGGCATGGCAGAAATGAAATAAAAGAAACAAAGCGGGAGCAAAATCGTCATCACAGTATTCATATGAACAGTATTTCAGTGTATTTTGGGTTTTAGTTTAGATTGAACTAGTGATCAGTGCCCGCGCGTTGCTGCGGGTCTTGAGATGTTATTTAATTGCACTTATGTGTTAAGTTAAATTTTGTAGATTACATTATATTATGTAATATATACATACAATTGCAGTAGATTATATATAAATGCAAAATGAGTACTTAGTAGGTTTTATTAGGCTAGATTAGATTATGTATAGCTATTGTAGTAATTTACCCGTGCAAAATAATATTTACATAGAGAAAGGTTTTAGTGGATAAACATATGAAAGTTCTTTGAATACTATTTTGTTGTTGAAGACAATTTGAGCTCTGTGCGGAACAATTTTCTTTGACAATTTTCTTTGAATCATCTGACTCACGTGTAAAAAATTGGGTATTTCATATAGGTAGCCAACTTTAATCCTTGAGCTTACAACATCGTAATCGATTTCACTGACAATGGCTTGAATAGCGTATTCTGCATGATTAATCGAGAAAAAGGACACTCAGTGAATTGAAAAAATGTTATATCTTAACAAAAGGAAATTGTTACTACATCTCTGGTTGTTTCATATTAAGTAAACACGTTTTGAAAGTTGCAATTATACAATGGATTTATATAATTTACTAAATCTATAAAATTATTAAGATTATAGAGAAGTTACTAAAAATAAGTTATATTCTATATCATGGTATTTTTATAAAAGTTTGTTATGATATGATAAATGGGTTGAAGATATTTTACCTTTCCGGATACTAATATGATAATCATATCAGCGAACAGTTTGACAATCTCAAATGGTCCCGATTTGCATATCGGGCGCCCACGAACTTTGATCTTCTTCTGAGATTCATATGGGTTCAATTTGTATTCTTGCCAATCAAAAAAGAAAATCAAAATCGTGTTCCTTAATTGATTAAAGTGTTTTGTGTTTTTATATTTACTAAAATATGAATAATTTCCACAAATAAAAATTGCAACATTAAAAAAAAAAACAAGGCAATCGAGAAGGAGGGCAAATAAAGGACATACAAAATTCAGAATTCACAATAGATGGGATCAATTCGAGGTGGTCGCAGCCTGGCGTGGCCTGAATAGAAGGCTATGGACTTAAACATGTTTACTGGAGACAAATAATACATGCAAGCAGCCAACTCTACCTAAAATACTCCATATCTAAGCATGCACTATAAAACTAATTCGAAAATCCATATGCATAAATTAGAATGTGTAGCTTCAAGCACACCAATGCTGATTCTCTCTACAACCAACACAATTCAATCAAAATAAGATGACCGTCGTTGATCATTGATGTACATATAAAATAACTATAAATCAAGAACGCAAGTCCAATATCAAAACAATGTTCAAAGTAGCTCAAAGAACCAAAACTAATAACACAGTCATCGTTGATCATCAATATGAATATAAAATAACTACAAATTACGAAAGTAAGTCTCATATCAAAACAATATGCAATGTAGCTCAAAACAATGTGATTCAAAGAGGTAAATGCATACCACATCTGGAAAAATAACTTCCAGCTCATTGAAAAAGTTCTCTCTCCGCTCGTACTCTGTAGCAGTCTACAAAAACAGATTAAAATTGAAAAAAATAAAAACTTGAATCAAATTTTAATTAATTACATATCAACCATTAAAGACAGAGTTAAGATTCACTAACAAACTAACATTTACTTTTCAGAAAGGTATTGATATTTCCAACCATCCAATCCAAATTCCAATCAATCTCCAATTTAGCAACATAAACAAATCAATAAGCACAGATTATCAAATTCTGTGATCAAAATTAAAGGCAACCCAGCAGATTATACACCAAACAAAAGATTAAAAGCACACTAATTTCATATTATTTCAATGAATATGCACACTGAAATGGAGATATCAAACTCTACAAAAAATACCATCTATAAATTTAATTGCATTTTTTCAAAAAAAAAAAAAACAAAAGTGAAAGGAACTTCAAAGTGGGGATTGAAAAACTGACAATTGAACCCCAAAGGCTGGAACTTTGAATCAATAGCTCAAAGCTTTGAGGCTTCTGCTGCAGAAAAAGCAAGAATATTATGGAAAAAGCACTTTTGTGAGAGATTATGGTGGACACAGAGATGGTTGTGTTCTCTCGAACCAAAATGAACCCAGATAGCGAAATGCGGAAATATGTAATAACCCCCATTTGCTCACAAAATTTGAAATTTGGGT
>JAEHOF010000420.1:0-10982 GCA_018257905.1 Gillenia trifoliata | reverse complement strand
CGGCCAGCACTTCCGACACCTGGCTCGTCCGGGATCGGGATGTGTCAGATTGGTATCAGAGCTTCGTTTTTCGTAACCTAGGCTCTTCTTTCCGTACTCCGTACTTGTCTGTTGGTTCAGACTTCGAATTTCGTGAACTCTTTGTTCTTGATTCTTTGTTTTGGAATCGAGAATTTTCCGAACTTTACACTTTGGTGTATTGTTTCCTTGGGTTAATTCTAAGTTCTTCTTAGTGTCATACCACCTCGACGTCAGGTATTGCGTAGTTTCGGGCAGTTTTCCCCGATTTCGACAGTTTTGTCGCTACTTTTCGGTACGCGTAGAATTTTCGTAATTGACTCGTGCGACCTTGAGCTTGGTTGACGAGGAACTTGAGTGTTTCGTGTGACGTACGACGTTTTATCTTTCAACTTCCGATGAAATCGCACTGAATCGGGAAACTGGTCCAGTTGTCGTATTTTCGGAGTGTGGTGTCAGTTTGACACAACGGATGATTTTTCATCAAGTACTTTCCCCTTGGGACAACGCTAGGCGTTGATGTTGGCGGAACCTGTTGACTAATTTTTCGGGTTCAACAAGTTCCAGTGGACCGAATTCGTGAGACCTAGTTTCACAAATTCCTTCGCACTGCTAGTGTTTTACACTGTAACCAACGACTTTAACCTTCGGGTAACGCGTGGTTTTTTTTTTTTTTTGGCGTTGCTTGTCTGGACGCGTTTTCAACTTCTGGTGGTTGTTTTGACCATCGCTGAGTACGTCAGCGGATGTTCAAATTGTTAGCAGTGAAGGCTTGGAGACGGATTTTCCTCTCAGTTGTTTCAACCACTTTCCTTTTTCTTCGGAATTGGAAAAGTATCCCCGTGAATTTCTTGCTTCTTACTTTCCGCACGTGGCGACTGCAATAACCTTTTCGATGATCGTAAACCGAACCTGTCGGTTGACTTTTCTTGAACAATTCGTGACTACTACTTTTCGGTAGTTTTGGACAATGCCCATCTTCGTGGTGTTGTTTAACTGTGTGGAGTCTTTACGACTGTTTTGTTTGTGTGGCTCAATTCCTTCGAACGTAGTGGCTTTTTCATGCTCTGGTCGACGGTTTCTTTCCACTCATGACTTTGTCATTCAAATCGATCATTTTCCCACTTGTGCAGGTGCGGCTATCTTGACTAATCGCTTTGGCGACGGTATGGATTGCATATCCACGAGTGACGGTGATTGACAATAACTTCGGTTTTGACTCTATCTGCGGCGTATCCACTGTCTGAGTACAGTTTGACTTTTTATCGAATCTTCGTTTTCGAACGCCGATGAGGACTTTTCACCGTGACTGGTTCACTTGGCTAATCAAGTTGCCATCTTTGTCTCTCTCTGGTTTCTGCAAACCAAAATCTACTTAAGGCACCCGAACTTTCTTTTTGCTCTCGCTGAGCCATCCTTTGGCTATGGGAGATCACTGGCCTTACCGCCATCTTTGCCGATCTCAATTTGCTGACCCTGAACTACTTGTTCCCTGGTAACCTTTGAGACCTAGTTCTGGAAATTTTCCCGGCGAGGTTCGATTTCGAACTTCGGCCATTTCTTGGTAAAACCAACTCTAAGGTATCTTAAACTATTCACCTTTGAACTCTTGGAAGCCCCAAGAACCTTGTCTCAGCCATTTCTCGGTGGCGTTTGGCCGAGAAACACCAAAACCCGAATCGGCAGTTTTCACCCAGTAGTTGGGTATCGGGCAGTCATTCTTTCAGTCTCCGAAAGAATCTGTCTTTCAACGTGGAAGTTCAGCTCTGAATCATCCAGTAGTGGATCAACTTCACCTTAAACCGTGAAGGTTGACTCGCTGGTGGATCTCGTTTCCGTTTACTGGGTAACTCCACCCAGTCTTTCGCCCAGTTCTGTCATCGTTGCGACACTTGTCATTTTGGTGAGTGTACGCAAGAAACTCAAGTGTGCCATGGCTGTGGACGATTGGGACACAGAGCTAACCAGTGTCCACAGTACCGGCAAGAAAACCTACCTTTGGTCTGTTTCGATCCAATAAGTTGGACGAACAGTTTTCTATCGGTAACCTACTTTCGGTGGAGACGTACATTGCCAAGGCAATGTCATTCCATACTCTGGAACCTTCTCCTGAATCTTGGTTACGTTACTCTGTATCCTGGTGGTGCTTGGCTGTTCCAGTGTGGAACGTTGCTGGCTTTGCGCGAGTTGTACTTTCAACTAGTAGGATACTCTGAACGATTCTGATCTTGTTTCGGAAACGTTAAACTTTCTTTGGGCTTATTACTTGTGATCCAAACGGATCCAAGTATTTCCTACTTAGCTATTTCACTCTTGTTTATTCAAACTACTCGACCACATTGTACTCCTTTCGGGTACAATATGTAATCGCTATGCCGTGAGGCAAAGTTTGTCTTGTTCTGTGGATTTGTCGGTGATACTCCGTTATCATCGCTAATCAAGTTTGCTTGCAAATCTCATTCCCCTGGATGTCGTGGTTTTCGACGTGATCCTAGGAATGAATTGTTACCCCAATTTTGTGCCAGTGTGGATTGTTGGCGGAGGTTGACCACCTTCTTGCCACCTGGCATAACGTCTGTGACGTTTACCAGCGGGTACCGGAAAAATCGACTTGTAGGCTGACTTTCAGCTACGAGTGAACGAACCTTTTGAGTTCTGGTGGTAGTGGTTGTACCACACGTGTGATGTTGGAATTTCGAAATTTCTCCTTGTGTTGACGATGTACCGTTTGTCAACAAAAATTTCTTGGAATCTTTCCTAACGATCTACCTAGTTTATCGCCTGATCGAGAAGTGGTTTTCACCACCGATCTTTCTTGGTATTGATCGTATCTCTCTCTCTTACCTTTTATCTTTTGACTCCACGTGAGTGGTGGGAGTTAAAGATTTTCAATTTCAGGCACTTTTGCCAAGGAATTCTTTCTGCCTTGCACTTCACCTTGTGGAGCTCTCGTCTTGTTTGTCGTTTAAAGTTTCACTACTTTAAGGCTCTGCATCGATTATAGGCAATTGAATCGGGCGACGATTAAAACCGTTATCCCTTGCCTAGAATCGGTGATCTTCTTGACTAGCTCCGAAGTGCACTTGTTTTCTTTTAAGATCGATCTGTGGGCTGATTACCATCAGCTATAGATCAAGAACTTCGTTGTTATTTGACCACCTTCTGGACTCGTTACGAACCTTACGAGTTTTCTTGTCATACCTTACGGGATGACAATCGCCCCAGTAACTTTCATGAACTTGATGACTCGAGTACTTCGCCCGTATCTCGACAAGTTCGTGGCAGTCTTCTTGGTTGACTTTTGGCTTATTCCAATTCTGGGGCCGATCATGCAAAAAGTTTTGTGCATGATTTCGTTGAAGTTTAAGGAGTTTTCAGCTTATGCCAGTTCTGGCCTAATCATGTGTCTTTCTTGGGACATGTGATTCCTGCGGATTGTTCTCTTGTCGATCCCCAGATGGCTACTGTGGCGGAGATCTGGGAGCAACCGCAGAAGTGTTATAAGATTTCGAAACTTTCTTGGCTTACTCGGTTTTACCGACGTTTCGTGAAGGATTTCTTTTCTGTTGCTCTGCCTCTCACGAAACTTGCCAGGAAGAACGTTAACCTTCGTGTGGAACGACGACCACGAGCAAATCTTCCGACTGCTCAAGTTTGGTCTTACTCCTGTTTTTGTATTAGCACTTTCCAACGACGGCGGTACCTTGTGTTCTACAGTGATGCGTCACTGAGCGGGTTGGTCTGTGTGCTAATACAGCATGGATGGATAATCGCTCATGCCTTCAGGTGACTGAAACCGCATGAGATGAATTATCATACCCATGATTCGAAGCTCGTTGCCAGTATCTTTACTCCGAAGTTCTGGCGACATTTTCTCTTTGGTGAGACGTGTTAACCGTTCACTGACCACCAAAATTTGAGACGTCTCTTCTCTTTTCTCTTTTCCTGGGAGACCTCAATCTCTGTCAAATGAGTTGGATGTAGCTGATGGGTGACTACGATTGCACTATCGATTACCACCTTCCCGGCCGTGCAAACGTAGTAATTGTTGCCCTCTGTCAGAAGTCCTTCGGACGACTGACTCGTTCAGCTAGTTGTTTTTCCCTCTCTTTGACTAAACTTCGAAGCACTGGTGTCACCTTGAGTCGTGGTGACGTCGGAGCACTGTTAGCCAGCGTTCGGCTCAGACAATTGTTTTTCTTCACCTACGTCTCTTTCGAGGGAGCTTCTTGGGAGACGTTGTTGTGAACAGTTTTGTACTCCAATCTACCTCATTGAGCTTCTTATGGAAATTTCGGGGACGAAATTTTTATAAGGGGGGTAGATTGTAACATCCCGTTCAAAAATTTAATTTATTTTATTCCCGGAAGTGGATGACGTTTTTGCCCCTGGGTTGACTTTTGGTTGACTTTGTGTCGTAACTCGTACAACGCATCCACTTATTGTTTCTTGACGTGCTCGTCGTCTGAGTCGTGAGACGCGAGCCGTACGTCGTTCGGACTCGAGCGAATATTTTACGGGCGTTGATTTTCGGCGTTTCCCATAATTCACTTTTGGACTGTTTTGAATTATTTGGGCTGGGAATGATGTGGCTGCAAGCCATGTGACCAATCCACAGGGAAACACGGGATTTAATTCGCTTTGGCTTTCTTTGTGGCCGAGCCCCTCTCCTCCTTCTTCTTCCTCTTTGTTCAGCAGTTCATCACCAAACCATGGCCAATCTTGGCCATTTTGTATCACCAATCCTCACCCAAAACATACCCCAAACCCTGCGGCTTGTGGGTGTCCGAGAAACTGGACAAACCCGAGGGAACGAGAACCGGGGAAAAATCTCTCAAGCCACCCGTGGCTTTCTTCTTGGCCATTCTCGGTGATCTCGGCCTCCATGGTCCTCCTGAGGTCACCAAATCACTCCCTGGAGGCCTTGGGAACCCAACCCCGAGTGCGGAACTCCAGTAGCATCGAGATCGGAGGAGCACCATTTTGGTAGGAATTTCCTCCTCGATTTCAGGCCACTTCTGGCTAGTTTTGGTCCCCAAAATGGTACAATCTTATTCTACTCATATCTAGCTTCATTTGGTACTTGAATCGTCCATTTTGGACTTAAAACGAGAAAGAAGTTATGACTTTGAAGTTTTGCAGAAACCGGCAAAAATTTCCCAGATTCCGGCGACGGCGACGGCGGCGGCCGCGGCGGCTGGCGGCGGCGCCGGCTGACTGAATCCTAGCAGGGGATGACGGCGGCGTCATCGGATGCGGAGTTGGACCGGCCATGCTGACGTCAGCGGACATTCAGAGACCCGGACTGCGACGTCATCAGCTTGAACCGGCCCAGGCCGAGCCGCGTTGACGGCTTGAGCCGAGCCGTGTTGGCCAGGCTTGAGCCGAGCCAGGTTGACTACAGCTCACCCAGGTCATCGACCAGCTCGCGCGTGAGCCGCGCGTGGGGCCAGTGGGCTCAGACCTTCAAGCCGCGCGTGAGGGGCGCGTGGAAGGTCCTTTTTCGGAAGCTCTGTTTTTCACGGGTCGACTCGTGACGACGTGTACTACCTCGGGTAGTATGCATGTTAATTTTGAGGTGTTTTGGACCTCCAAATCGAAAAACAAAGGGATAGGTGTAATTAATTCGTTAGTCGTTACCTTTTGAGTTAATCATTGTCTGGTGATTTCTCATATAGGTGGGGCTTATCAGAGAGGACTACAGGGGCTACCCGGGACGGGGTACTTCGGCCCGGCTACCTACAGGTAGTGAGTGGGTCTTTATTTGATAAATGTATATCTATACATATGGTTTTCATAGCTTTCTTTAAGGTTAGCGTAGTTGCATATCATTACGTGTGTTGGTAGAACACGTACTATGTGCCATGCATGTTTTCATGTTGTTGCTCATCGGTAGATGTATACACCCCGAGGTATTAGTACTCGGTCTTGTGGCCAGGACTAGCCTTGACGTTAGGAGTAGTCACTATCGATACCGCTACGCGGCTTTGGATCCATTGTAGGTACTAGCCTGTTCTAGGTTGCATTAGGCAACTTCGAGCTTGTGTGACTGCACTTTGTGCAACGCAAGCGCTAGACTGTCATTGTAGTACTCAGCATTATTACTTGTATACCTAGCTTGTTCCTCGTGGGATTTAGCCCCTTGGGCATGTGTGTTTACATATGGGTGAGCAAATGTCGGTAAAGTATTAGCGGGGAGTACCCGCATGTTTTTCACGACAGTATTTTGAGGTTCATGCTACGGGTATGACGTATTTTCTCAAATTATACTTGTTTTCAAACGAGGAAATTACTAAACTTTTGAAAACAACGGTTTTATCAAACTTTACTTTTTGACCCACTCACCGTTTTATGTTTTGCGCCCTCGGGTTAGTTGGCTGGGATTCTTGCGACGTCGATGGCCCGGTGGTATGACAATGTAGGGATTTTCTACGTTTGTAGTAAATTTGTATCCCTCCTCTACTCGTTGTGTATTCTAACAATTCTTCCGCACACTCTATTTATTCAATTAAATATTCATTATTCTTTATTTCATCCTTCAACTTTCCTAAATGGCTTTCGTCACCTAACGCGCGGCCAGCACTTCCGACACCTGGCTCGTCCGGGATCGGGATGTGTCAGATTGGTATCAGAGCTTCGTTTTTCGTAACCTAGGCTCTTCTTTCCGTACTCCGTACTTGTCTGTTGGTTCAGACTTCGAATTTCGTGAACTCTTTGTTCTTGATTCTTTGTTTTGGAATCGAGAATTTTCCGAACTTTACACTTTGGTGTATTGTTTCCTTGGGTTAATTCTAAGTTCTTCTTAGTGTCATACCACCTCGACGTCAGGTATTGCGTAGTTTCGGGCAGTTTTCCCCGATTTCGACAGTTTTGTCGCTACTTTTCGGTACGCGTAGAATTTTCGTAATTGACTCGTGCGACCTTGAGCTTGGTTGACGAGGAACTTGAGTGTTTCGTGTGACGTACGACGTTTTATCTTTCAACTTCCGATGAAATCGCACTGAATCGGGAAACTGGTCCAGTTGTCGTATTTTCGGAGTGTGGTGTCAGTTTGACACAACGGATGATTTTTCATCAAGTACTTTCCCCTTGGGACAACGCTAGGCGTTGATGTTGGCGGAACCTGTTGACTAATTTTTCGGGTTCAACAAGTTCCAGTGGACCGAATTCGTGAGACCTAGTTTCACAAATTCCTTCGCACTGCTAGTGTTTTACACTGTAACCAACGACTTTAACCTTCGGGTAACGCGTGGTTTTTTTTTTTTTTTGGCGTTGCTTGTCTGGACGCGTTTTCAACTTCTGGTGGTTGTTTTGACCATCGCTGAGTACGTCAGCGGATGTTCAAATTGTTAGCAGTGAAGGCTTGGAGACGGATTTTCCTCTCAGTTGTTTCAACCACTTTCCTTTTTCTTCGGAATTGGAAAAGTATCCCCGTGAATTTCTTGCTTCTTACTTTCCGCACGTGGCGACTGCAATAACCTTTTCGATGATCGTAAACCGAACCTGTCGGTTGACTTTTCTTGAACAATTCGTGACTACTACTTTTCGGTAGTTTTGGACAATGCCCATCTTCGTGGTGTTGTTTAACTGTGTGGAGTCTTTACGACTGTTTTGTTTGTGTGGCTCAATTCCTTCGAACGTAGTGGCTTTTTCATGCTCTGGTCGACGGTTTCTTTCCACTCATGACTTTGTCATTCAAATCGATCATTTTCCCACTTGTGCAGGTGCGGCTATCTTGACTAATCGCTTTGGCGACGGTATGGATTGCATATCCACGAGTGACGGTGATTGACAATAACTTCGGTTTTGACTCTATCTGCGGCGTATCCACTGTCTGAGTACAGTTTGACTTTTTATCGAATCTTCGTTTTCGAACGCCGATGAGGACTTTTCACCGTGACTGGTTCACTTGGCTAATCAAGTTGCCATCTTTGTCTCTCTCTGGTTTCTGCAAACCAAAATCTACTTAAGGCACCCGAACTTTCTTTTTGCTCTCGCTGAGCCATCCTTTGGCTATGGGAGATCACTGGCCTTACCGCCATCTTTGCCGATCTCAATTTGCTGACCCTGAACTACTTGTTCCCTGGTAACCTTTGAGACCTAGTTCTGGAAATTTTCCCGGCGAGGTTCGATTTCGAACTTCGGCCATTTCTTGGTAAAACCAACTCTAAGGTATCTTAAACTATTCACCTTTGAACTCTTGGAAGCCCCAAGAACCTTGTCTCAGCCATTTCTCGGTGGCGTTTGGCCGAGAAACACCAAAACCCGAATCGGCAGTTTTCACCCAGTAGTTGGGTATCGGGCAGTCATTCTTTCAGTCTCCGAAAGAATCTGTCTTTCAACGTGGAAGTTCAGCTCTGAATCATCCAGTAGTGGATCAACTTCACCTTAAACCGTGAAGGTTGACTCGCTGGTGGATCTCGTTTCCGTTTACTGGGTAACTCCACCCAGTCTTTCGCCCAGTTCTGTCATCGTTGCGACACTTGTCATTTTGGTGAGTGTACGCAAGAAACTCAAGTGTGCCATGGCTGTGGACGATTGGGACACAGAGCTAACCAGTGTCCACAGTACCGGCAAGAAAACCTACCTTTGGTCTGTTTCGATCCAATAAGTTGGACGAACAGTTTTCTATCGGTAACCTACTTTCGGTGGAGACGTACATTGCCAAGGCAATGTCATTCCATACTCTGGAACCTTCTCCTGAATCTTGGTTACGTTACTCTGTATCCTGGTGGTGCTTGGCTGTTCCAGTGTGGAACGTTGCTGGCTTTGCGCGAGTTGTACTTTCAACTAGTAGGATACTCTGAACGATTCTGATCTTGTTTCGGAAACGTTAAACTTTCTTTGGGCTTATTACTTGTGATCCAAACGGATCCAAGTATTTCCTACTTAGCTATTTCACTCTTGTTTATTCAAACTACTCGACCACATTGTACTCCTTTCGGGTACAATATGTAATCGCTATGCCGTGAGGCAAAGTTTGTCTTGTTCTGTGGATTTGTCGGTGATACTCCGTTATCATCGCTAATCAAGTTTGCTTGCAAATCTCATTCCCCTGGATGTCGTGGTTTTCGACGTGATCCTAGGAATGAATTGTTACCCCAATTTTGTGCCAGTGTGGATTGTTGGCGGAGGTTGACCACCTTCTTGCCACCTGGCATAACGTCTGTGACGTTTACCAGCGGGTACCGGAAAAATCGACTTGTAGGCTGACTTTCAGCTACGAGTGAACGAACCTTTTGAGTTCTGGTGGTAGTGGTTGTACCACACGTGTGATGTTGGAATTTCGAAATTTCTCCTTGTGTTGACGATGTACCGTTTGTCAACAAAAATTTCTTGGAATCTTTCCTAACGATCTACCTAGTTTATCGCCTGATCGAGAAGTGGTTTTCACCACCGATCTTTCTTGGTATTGATCGTATCTCTCTCTCTTACCTTTTATCTTTTGACTCCACGTGAGTGGTGGGAGTTAAAGATTTTCAATTTCAGGCACTTTTGCCAAGGAATTCTTTCTGCCTTGCACTTCACCTTGTGGAGCTCTCGTCTTGTTTGTCGTTTAAAGTTTCACTACTTTAAGGCTCTGCATCGATTATAGGCAATTGAATCGGGCGACGATTAAAACCGTTATCCCTTGCCTAGAATCGGTGATCTTCTTGACTAGCTCCGAAGTGCACTTGTTTTCTTTTAAGATCGATCTGTGGGCTGATTACCATCAGCTATAGATCAAGAACTTCGTTGTTATTTGACCACCTTCTGGACTCGTTACGAACCTTACGAGTTTTCTTGTCATACCTTACGGGATGACAATCGCCCCAGTAACTTTCATGAACTTGATGACTCGAGTACTTCGCCCGTATCTCGACAAGTTCGTGGCAGTCTTCTTGGTTGACTTTTGGCTTATTCCAATTCTGGGGCCGATCATGCAAAAAGTTTTGTGCATGATTTCGTTGAAGTTTAAGGAGTTTTCAGCTTATGCCAGTTCTGGCCTAATCATGTGTCTTTCTTGGGACATGTGATTCCTGCGGATTGTTCTCTTGTCGATCCCCAGATGGCTACTGTGGCGGAGATCTGGGAGCAACCGCAGAAGTGTTATAAGATTTCGAAACTTTCTTGGCTTACTCGGTTTTACCGACGTTTCGTGAAGGATTTCTTTTCTGTTGCTCTGCCTCTCACGAAACTTGCCAGGAAGAACGTTAACCTTCGTGTGGAACGACGACCACGAGCAAATCTTCCGACTGCTCAAGTTTGGTCTTACTCCTGTTTTTGTATTAGCACTTTCCAACGACGGCGGTACCTTGTGTTCTACAGTGATGCGTCACTGAGCGGGTTGGTCTGTGTGCTAATACAGCATGGATGGATAATCGCTCATGCCTTCAGGTGACTGAAACCGCATGAGATGAATTATCATACCCATGATTCGAAGCTCGTTGCCAGTATCTTTACTCCGAAGTTCTGGCGACATTTTCTCTTTGGTGAGACGTGTTAACCGTTCACTGACCACCAAAATTTGAGACGTCTCTTCTCTTTTCTCTTTTCCTGGGAGACCTCAATCTCTGTCAAATGAGTTGGATGTAGCTGATGGGTGACTACGATTGCACTATCGATTACCACCTTCCCGGCCGTGCAAACGTAGTAATTGTTGCCCTCTGTCAGAAGTCCTTCGGACGACTGACTCGTTCAGCTAGTTGTTTTTCCCTCTCTTTGACTAAACTTCGAAGCACTGGTGTCACCTTGAGTCGTGGTGACGTCGGAGCACTGTTAGCCAGCGTTCGGCTCAGACAATTGTTTTTCTTCACCTACGTCTCTTTCGAGGGAGCTTCTTGGGAGACGTTGTTGTGAACAGTTTTGTACTCCAATCTACCTCATTGAGCTTCTTATGGAAATTTCGGGGACGAAATTTTTATAAGGGGGGTAGATTGTAACATCCCGTTCAAAAATTTAATTTATTTTATTCCCGGAAGTGG